>JAMJFZ010000239.1:18370000-18380000 GCA_026225945.1 Cricetomys ansorgei | reverse complement strand
AGGTCTCGCTTGCTTTCCGGCCACAGTTCCAGCAACTCTGAAGGAGAAGGGGAGACACCAGGTGAATGCTACGTGAAGGTAAAAATGTAGTAATCATGGGTGGCACTGTCCCCGGATCTTCAAGAACTACACGTATAAAATACACAGCTCAGAAGACCCCAGCCTTGGTGTAACCTCAGTGGAGATGTCACCCAGGCTGAACTTCCAATTGCACCACAGCCCAACTCTCTTCCTACCTCTCCAGCCTGCTGCCCTTCTCCTGCCTCCCAAGGCAGGCTCCTGGGACCGAAGGCTGAGAGGAGGAGCAGAAGTGGGCGGCAGTGTGAGCCAGCGCTGTGTTCCTCTCCAAAGGGCCAGAGCTCCAGACAAGCCACATCATGAGAGGGTATCAGGATGCAAAGCCCTGCCCCCGCCCCTGCACGCAGCTCTGGATGGGCTATCTGGTTCTTACCAGGGACTTTGACTGATGGTCACATGATTTTGTTCACATCGCTGCTACCTCTCCATTCTATCAGAGAGACCCAGTCACCCTCCTGATTCAGTCCTCGCTGCTAGCACACAACTCAACACATCCTCCTAGCATGCTTTCACACTGGGCCCCCATCACCCATGTGGTCACAGGCTAACCCACACTTCTAAGCAAGGGGAAACATTTTCAGTATCTCCCACAGAGACACTAAATGTTCTCAATACGGTCTCAGGTGTCTCAATTTTCTGTCAGCAATGACTACGGCGCCGATGAAAATGGCTGACGATCCTTCCCGTGCTTTCCATAAAAGTCTTCTTCATAAGTTTGGGTATCTTCATACGTAATAAATCATCTACTCAGTACTAACTATAGCCTCTACTTCCCAACTTTTCCCAGCCCAGGCGAAACCTGGCAAAGTAGGAGTGAGTTCTCTGGGGATTTAGCTCTTTCCGGGGTATCCACGCAGTATCGCTTTACCTTAGCACATGAAGGGAATTATCTCTGGTTTACTTCTCTATGATAAATGCTTGGCCTGACAAGGATGAGATGCTCAAAAAAATTTGTAAAAGGAACACATCAGTTAATGCCTAATTTTGTCTTGAAAAAAATGAGAATTCCTAAGACTGGGTGAATGGCAGTACTACTTGGGTACAGCTTTTCCCAGCTAGCAGAGCTCCTTGCACCTCAGGGAAGTGAGAGCAGCAGGGAGAACTGGGGTTCAACTGTGCATCAGGAGAAGGAAACCCTGACCCTGGGAAATCAGCTGCCAGCTCTATGCGACATCTTGCAAGACATGAGAAAAGCACAAATGAGGTTGCCTCTGAGATTTACATGCTAAGATAAACACTTCATGAATCAGAGCCCAGATGTCCTAGAGATCCAAGAACACCTGTGCAGGGCAGATCTAACGGAAGTAAGGGCCAAGGGGGTGGAGACCTCACCTGTGACGATACTCTCAGGGATGCCTCCTGCAGGAGAGACTGAACCTCAGAAAGCCATACCGAAATGTTCATCTCGGGAGTAAAATGTGTTTCCAGTTCCTTAGAGAGACCAGTTCTACTGTGAAATGCTGTGTCAGGTAGTCAGAGCCTTACACCACTAAGCTTTCTATGATCTGCTTCTATTTTGCAGGGCCAGGGATGGAGCCCGGGTCTTCCACGTGCTAAGCAAGTGTTCTCCCACTCGGCCACATCCTCAGCTCTTGTCAATGGCTTTGATTATTTTCTTGCCAAACAGACTTGTAGCTATAGTCCAATAACCCAACCAGCTGACAAGTTGTCATGACATCACATTTAAAACCAATTTCAAAGTAATGACTGAGATATTGCAAAGTTCCTCACTGTTGTTCTCTGCATTTATTGTGCTTGCTTTATGTCTAGAGATGGGGGAATGTCTAGATGGGCTCATGGGCCTATTGAAAGCACACAGTTGGAATGTCAGACCATTTCCACAACAAGTAAAGCTTTTCCACTATGCAGAATATACAGGAGGTTTTTTTGGGAATTACATTAACTACTAACAAGGATCCTGGAGCCTTTCAAGGACCAGAGCCTGAGAACTTCAAGAACTCTCATTTCAGCCCTTCAGAAAGGACCAAGGAGATAGCTCAGAGGATAAAACTATGTTCTGTGTAAGCCTGATGAGCTGAGTTCAATCCAGGAACACTCATAAAAGGGTAGGTGTTATGATAATTCCAGGTGCTCAAGTGCTAGCTATCCTGTGGAATGTTCCTCAGACCCAGAAATGGGAAGGATTCTGCTTCAGTGTGATGGAAGATGAAACCCCACTCCTGAACACATCCTCTGATCGACACATCACATCACTACACACACACACACACACACACACACACACACACACACACAACATGTTTTGAAAAAGTTCACCTTTGTGCCTTTAATTCTTAACCATTCAGAAATTCCATTCGCTAGGAAGAAAAGCAAAACAGAATCTGTGATCTCAAAGTACAAACTTAGTTGATATGTGCATGTTGTTAGTAAAACACATCTGCAATGAATGATTATCAGTGCAACTTAGTTTTTTTTCTACTTTTGTTTTTCCTAGTTTAACTTAATTTTTTTCTAGTTTCGTTAATTTAAGAAGAATGTCTCAAGAGACCACAGATGGCATTGCACACCCATAATCCCATCACACAGGAAGCTATGGCCAGCCCTGATTTAATGGGACCTCAAAGACCCATTCTCAAAAGAAAAAGACACTCTCAAAAGATGCACAAACTCTGATATCACCACATTTGGAAGCCTTCCTGTCCCGAGTTTAACTCCACTGCATTGCATAGATGATGTTTCCATGAAATTGTTATAAATGTGAGCCTGGCCCAGCCTTGAAACTTGAGGTACAACACTCTGTGCTCAGAGTGAAGTTTACTTCTGTGAGGTTTAGCTTTCAGGAGATTGCCAGCTGGGTCCTGGAACAAACTCAGCAAATAAGCGATATTCCTAAATTACATCAGAAAATCCCAATTAGGGAACAGAGACCCAAATCCAAAACAATATTTTAAGGAAATTAAACATCTAATCTGAGTCAAGTGGCGTCTTTAGGAAATACCCTGGTGTGAGTCCTATCGTGTTTTGGCAGAGGGACATTTTGGCAGACTCCAGGGTGGCAACTGCCCAGTGCTCAATGGCTCCTTCAGATTGAAATCAGATGTACGCAACATTCTCAATTTAAACTGATTAAACACACAGACTAAACCAGGTAATTACAAATGCATGTGCTGGGGAGTGGAAAGAGGAGACAGAATGGGGACTTTTTAGTTTTTTAAAGTGTTTTCAAAGATGGGAACAATTTGACCAAAAAAAAAAAAACAAAAAAAAAACTGTGGAATTGAGCCAAATACAGAAACAGATGTTTCGGATAGTAGAGCTGCTGAGAGCTGAGGCCTCTTGCCTTAGCCTTTCCTGGTTCTGATCCAAGAGTTAAGGGCTCTGGTTAGTTTTACCTCTAGCTTCACTCTCAAGATCTGTGGTTCTATCCATTTACCCCTGCCACTAGGGGTAACAACCTTCAGGTGTGGGAAGGGGCAACAAAGAGCAGCTGAATGACCTAGGAGGATTAAAATAAAAAAGAAACTTGCTTATTTTTGTTGCCCTTGACACTGCATTTCAATGAACGTGTAGGAAACTTTAGTGCAGGCTCAAGTAACAACAGCATCAAACACCTACAAAGTGGACATTCTTTTTTAAAAGCTCATCAGAAAACTTTAAAGGCCATTTCTATCATATTTCTCTTGGATAACTTTACTAAATGTCTGGTTTGTAAGTTCATACTTAGGCAACCCATACATGACCAGCAGTACTGACCCTGAACATTTAATCTGGAGATAGAGGAAGGTATGTGTGGTGGTTTGATTGAAAGATGTCCCCCATAGTCAAGGGCAGCTAAACCTCAGTTCCTAGTTGGTGGTGCTGTTTGGAGAGGTTTAGGACGTGTGGCCTTGCTGGAGGAAGTATGTCACTGGAGATGAGCTTAGAGAATTTAAATCCTTCCTCTACTTCTGTTTACTTTATGTTTCATGCTTGCAGTTGAGGATGGGAGCTGTCACTTCCTGCTCTTCCTGCCATGCCTCCTACCACAATGGACTCTCATCCCTCTGAGATCATAAGCCAAAATAATTGCTTTTGACCATGGTGCTTTATCACAGCAATTGGTCAAAGTGGTCCTGGGATACAGGTGAAGAATCTAAGGCAAGGAGACAAAGTTCCTCTTTGCAAAATACATTAAACACACTTTATATAGATGGAGTAAGGGTGGATGGAAGATTCTGGACGTCAGAGTTTCATAGCAAAGATTCTATACCTTTTTCTTACCAGCTATTCTCTTTGTCCCTCAGGGTGGGAAACAGGCAAGAAGCTCTTTCCTCTATCTTGTTATTTAGATATACAGAGAATGACCTGGCTATCCTATCAGTAAATGTACCCCTCCTAGTCTTCACTGTTGGAAATTCTTTTTCTGAGAGACAAAAGGTTTTCTCTGGAATTACTGTCCATTTTTACTAGGTCTTAGATGCAATTGATGCTCAAGAGATTTAAGTAAAATTGTTCTAACTAGAATTGCCCAAATGTAAAGGGCTGGCTCCACTACTAGTTCTATAGAAACAAAACTCTACAGAAGCAACACACTGACTTGAATTCACACTGAGACCACTTGTTACACCTGTATTGCACTTGACCTTTTAAAACCATGCTCATGGATACTTTTGCAGCTCAGTAACCTGAGACCTTAAAACTTAAGTAACTTTTGCATTAAAAGACTTTTTCAAAGTCACAGAGAAGAGGAACTGTATAGCCAAGGCGTAAGCCCTCCCCAACCCCCACCTAGCTGGTATTTTGACTGCCAATTCAACACTCTGTCCAAAATGTCCCACTCTGCCAACGTCAGGTCTTTTTCTAGGTCCAATTGTGGGGTACCACTGGTTAGAAGAGCGCATCATTCCCTACAGCAGGTACAGGCTGAATCAGGAAACATGAGGCAGCAAAGACAAGATGTCATGGTAGGTGACCAAAATGATACAGGATTCAGAGTCAGCGCAGTCTGTGTCAAACCACCGACAAGTAGCTTAAACTCTTGGATCAAAACTAGGAACTGCAGGATGAGTAAGAGTTATGCCAGGGCTGAGCACCATGCCTGAGGTCTTGCATACACCTCCTCTTAGCAGCACCTGCTGGAACACAGATGGAGGTTTAGTTACTGTTCTAGATGCAGTGCCTCTGCACCACTGGAATCTGAAAGCTTACACATCATCCAAATTAAGTGCCTTCACCCACAGGCATTAACAGCTATAGGGAGAGAAAATTCTTAGTGCCTGGCAGCATTTCCTCCATCTTCTCTGTCTTCAGACTACCTGAAGATTCACCACTGGGAACCTCCTCTATCTCTTCTTTTTAATGCCCCTTGTTGAAAGCACCAGCCAGAGTCACTGGTAGCACACAATCCTTAGACAGGCACATTTTAACTCCTTTCTTCAGTTCCTATAACTACTTCAACCAAACACCACAGACCACACTTGAGGTCTCTCCTTCCTATTCTTTTTATACCATGGCTACACTTCGAATTTCCTTGTCTTTCTTACTAGAAGCATTTTTTTTTTTGGACATGGTTTCTCTGTGGTAACTCTGGCTGTCCTAGAACTCACTCTGTAGACCAGGCTATCCTTGAACTCACAGAGATCTGCCTACCTCTGCCTCCTGAGTGCTGAGATTAAAGGTGTGTGCCACCACCGCCTGGCTAGAATCATTGCTTAACAGCTGTTCTCCCTTCCTTCTCCTTCCCTTTCTCTCCCCTCTTGACAGTTGGGGTGGTTTAAAGGAGAATGGCCCCCATAAACTAATGTATTTGAATGCTTGATCCCCAGTTGGTGGAACTGGTTGGGAAGGATTAGGTGTGGCCTTGTTGGAGGAGGTGTGTCCCTGGAAGTGGGCTTTGAGGTTTCAGAAGCCCATGCCAGGCCCAGTTAGCTCTCTCTATGCCTAGTGCTTGTGGATCAAATGTAGGCAGCTTCCTACCATGATGGTCATAGACTCACCCTCTGAAATTGTAAGCCCCTAGAAAATGATTTCTTCTATAAGTTGCTTTGATCATGGTGTTTTGTTACAGCAATAGAAAAGTAACTAAGACATGAGTTAACTTATTTTTATATGAAATACAAACCATTTCTACTCATTACATTTGTCCCTCTCAACCACCTTAGAAAGTGGATCACACAAATATCATCCCACATTTGCAGTGTGAAAACCAAAGCTCCAAGTGCTGAGTTCTAATCCCCACTGGCCTTATAAAAGCCAGGCACTGCTACACAGGCTGTAAATTTCAGGAGGTGGAGACTGGAGAATCCTCTAAGCTCCTTGGCCAGCCAGTCTAGCCAAAGCAGGTTCAGAGGGAGATCATGCTTCAAAAACTAAGATGGGAAATGATAAAACAAGATATTCAACATCCTCCTCTGGCCTCTGCATTTACACACACAGGCACAGGCAGGACCCCCCCCTCCCCACCACACACACATACAAACAAACCAAAGCAAGAGGTGAACAACTCAAGGTCAGTCATCCTAAGGCACTATGTGGGGGCACTATGCCCCGCAAAACCTAGGAATACAAACAAGTGACCTTTGAATAAGAGGCATATTAACCAACTCGTACTGAAACATAACATCACAGTTTGCATTGAGAGCTACAAATTCTTCCAGGAATCAATTGGTGTGATCAGCATATGAAGGGCTGGGCGGCCTGCGTAGTAACGATGAGCTCACTACACGTTTTGGGCTGTACTGCACACATACCCCTATTCTTCTCCTCTTGGTATAACTACATAGATTTGCACCTTTACAGAATAGTGAATAATGGTTCTTAGTTTGGGAGAAAATTTCACATTGATGGATTAAAAGTAAACTCTACTAGAACAGCACCACATATAGAAACTACTTCTCTGCTAACTTTTAGATACACACTTCAATCTCCTGAGCCCAAACAAGCTGTTGCTCTGAAAAGAAATCTGCAGAAGTTTCATTAGGAATATCCCACAATATGGAAAGAACTACTTGTGTTGTGTACACAGATAGGAAATAGAAATATGAAAGAAATGTAACAGTTTGAGTGATACATGTAATACTCTGTAAAACAATAATGCATAAGGGGGCCAGCAAGATAGCGTGGCTGGTAATACAGCTGACGACCAGCCTGGTGGCCTGGGTTCATCATGACCCACGTGGCAGGCTACAAGAACTCACTCTTTAAAGTTATCCTCTGAAGCCTTACATGCTGTGGCACACATACAATGAGTAGGGATTAAAACGGAGATAAGTATAGAAAAGTAATATATTACTTAGGTTCTGCCAAGTCCAGTGTTATTTTGTTAGTGACATTACTAGTTTACACATCTAAGTAAAGTTAGAGAACTGTGTAGCGGTAATTGAAAAATACTAGCGTATAATTGGTTCAGGGGAAAGAATTCCATTATTGCCATGTGGTTATTAGGAAGCTGGTCTGAGAGCCAAGCAACCTGGGCTAGGGACCAGCTCACATATGCCATCTGAGCCACAGAACAAGTGTCTTACATCCTCTAAGACTCAGCTTTATTATCAGCAAAGGACAGAAAACAATGCTGCCCCCTCTGTCACAGCTGATGTGAGAAGTGAGCTAAAATACACAGAACGTGAAGTAGAGCCTCATGAAGCCCTCCTCCATCCACAACTGGCTCAAAAGCCCAGACTATCTATATTAAAATCAACGGGTCAAAGTAAAACACAAAGACCCGAGAGTGAGAAGGGCACATGTAGGCAGGAGGTGGGGATAGCAGGCCAACAAGCCAGTCCTCCCAATTCTGAAGCCTAGGTTTCTGCTCCAACGCCCTACAGAGCAGACTCACGAAATAATAACTGACATATTTAATTTATCTACATGTATATGTTTATGTATTTGGACTATGTATGTTCTATATATGATCTAGAAAAGAAATGGGTAGGATCTAAAATAGGAAGTAATTTAAAATCAGAGACAGGTACTGTTCTTGTCAGAAAAGAACACAGTGTGACAAATGACCATAAGAAACAGGCAGATTACAACCATGGATTTCATCTCATAAAAACACTATAAAGTGAAATGATGTGAAAAATATTTTTGAGACAGTCTTAACATGAAGCCCTGGCTGGCCTGGAACTTACTATGAGACCAGGCTGGCCTCAAAGTTTCAAATATCTGTCTGATATGATATCTCAGCCCTCCAAAGGGTTGAGATTAAATGCAAGTGACACTACACTTAGCATAAAAATTGTTTTAAACAACTAACCAGACAAACAAATAATATCCTGTTTCCTACGGAAAAATAGAGTCTAATAGGAGTTCAGTGAATCACTCCAAAGCTAGTAATGAAGTTGGTCCCAGCTTAAGACTTCTGAGTTCAACCTACAATCCATAAACCCAGAGAGGTACGGTATAGAAGAAGGGACTATGGTGGACACATGGATCTCCCTAGGAGGGGGAAATAGAATAGATTTTATGGGTAGACTGAGGTCTGGAAGGGACAGAAACAGGAGAATCAACTGGGGAGGGAGAGGGGAGGCAGTGCTGAAGGATAGAATGTCAGGAGAGACAGACAGAACTGAGGGGGTCATTTGAGGGATGATATAAACCTAGATCAATAGGAAATTCCTAAAATATATAAAGGTGATCCTAGTGAGGTCTCTTAATAATGGGGGATATGGAGACCCAATTGGTGATCTCTGATCACCAAAGGAGGCTTCCATTACTGGGGCTCGGCTGCATTCAATTGAGTTGACAGCCAAGAGGGTCCCATAGAATTTTCCAAACAACTAAGGCTGTTGCTAAGACAGTGGGTTGCTCTCTGAAAATTGACATCAAGGCCCCATTGCTGAGGACAACAGCACTCACACAACCCACTGAACACTGGAGAAGTCAAGCTGGTGCCCTACATGGAACCGTCACCCCTACATTCTAGCGTCTTTGGTACTAGAAGGTACTCTGCAGACTATCAAAAAGAGAAAGGTAAACATCAACTCAGCCACAAAAACTTTGTCCTACAGTCTGTCCTGCCTGCAAAACATGCTAGGGCAATGGTGGCACAGAATTTGTGGGAGTAACCAACAAATGTCTGATTCGACTTAAGGCCCAATCCATGAGATAGATAAAACTCATATTGGACATTACTTGGATGACTAAGAATCAGAAACTAGATAGCCCAGAGATGTAGGGTAAAACAAAACATTACTGGTCTTAAAAAGAATAGTATCAATAAAATGATCCCTAATGATCTAATGATATTCTGGGGTACTCATATATCAGTGCCTTATTTGATCATCATCAGAGAAGCTTCCTCCTGCAGCAGACAGGAACAGATACAAAGACCCACAGCCAAACATTACACAGAGAAAGAGTTCTTGGAATACATAACTCTAAATGGGATGTCCCCGTCAAATCCCTCCCCTCAGAACTCAGGGAACCCCATAGAAGAGGAGGCAGGAAAGAGTGTAAGAGCCAGAGGGGATGGGAACATCAGAACAAGGCCCTCTAAATCAACTAAGCAAGGCTCATATGAACTCACAGAGACTGAGGCAGCATGCACAGGGCCTTGGTTCTGCTGCACCAGGTCCCCTGCATATATATGATAGCTTTCAGCTTAGTATTTTTATGGGACTCTTGAGTGTGTGAATGAGTGGTTCTCTGATTCTTGTGCATGCTCTTGGTTCTCTTTTCCTTCTCTTAGTTTGCCTTGTCTAACTTTGATGTGAGGGTTTTTGTTTTGTCTTAGTATATTTTATTTTTTCTAAATTTTTTAGTCTTCTAGGTTCTGCTCTTAGATTCTTCTTGCTACAAACCAGAAGATGATTATGCAGTCAGCTGATCATGGTGCTCATCCAAACAAACACTTTGAGAGTATGGGGCATTCTAAAAGTGCCTGAAGACGGCAGCTTATACTAGGCAGACTTCTTCACCCCACAACCTACTCAATAGTGGAGAATTCTGATTTCACACTGGACAAGATGAACTTCAGAAACTT
>JAMJFZ010000239.1:18160000-18367500 GCA_026225945.1 Cricetomys ansorgei | reverse complement strand
CAAAGATCATACACAAAGTCCTTTAGAAATATTTAAATCATACGAACATTACTTTAGAACCAGATTTTGGGATTCACTATTAAAGTAATTTGAAATCAGACATCAATATGACTTTGGAGAATATATGAATTTCACATGAGGAGCAGGGGGGAAAGCTCAGTTGGTAAAGTACTTGCCCCACAAGTGAAGACCTGAGGTTGAACCCCCAGGACCCATGTGCAGCTGGACAGGGCAGTGCACACATCTATGACCACAAGGCTCCACTGTGGAGACCGGATGTGAAAACAGGAGAATCTTCAGAAATTCATTGTCTAACACGTGCAGAGGTGCATAAGAGACCGTATGTAAAACAAAGGGAAAGGTAAGGACCAACAGCTAAGGTTATCTTCTGACTACAGAACATTTGCGATGGTCCACACATACCCACATTCACACACATGTATCATACACACGGATCAAAAGAAAGAATTTACACAGCAAGTTTCGTCTACCAGACATACCATAACACCTTGCTCAGAGAACTTTCCTTCCAAGCGGTGAAAGAACAAGAAAGCTTAGATCAGCCCCAGGTCAGTGCGTCACCAACTCCTGCGTTTTCCCACACTGTTCTAAGTTTTTCACAGTGATCTGTCTTAAGTCCAGTCTCCACTTGCATATGTGAACTTTCAGAACCAAAAGCAAATGCTCTAGGGGTCCTTTGCGAGGAAGCTTCCAAAAGATCTTACCTCGCTAGAGTCCTCCTGCTGGTTGATGACCGCCAGGGCATCCTCTGCTGCCTGCCGCTTGGCCTCAGCCACTGTGCGTTCCATCTTGGCTCGCTCCGTGGTAATCATGTCATGGGCTTTCCTCTCTGCCTCCGACACGGCCTTCTGAAGCTCCGTCATTGCCTGTCGCTTCACCTCGTTCACAGCCTCCTCTGTAAAATCAGGCCGGGCCAGAGAACAGAATAACTCTGGGTTAGCTCAGCACAAGGGACACCTATCCCTTCTCAATAGAAGAATCTCATAAGACAATCCCAAGCTCTCATCCAAATGGCTGGACAGTTCTTCCTGTCTAAAGATCAACCCTATCTTTGAAATTCACTTAGGAAATCGAAAGTGAGAACTTTGTCTTTAGCATGACCCTCTTGGGAATATTCTTGAATGCATACATCTTTACTTCATTTTCTCCTACAACAGTGCCTCCAGAAATGACTCTGGGGTCTGTTACGGAGCAAGAATGCCCACAAGGAACTTGTATGGATCATTTAGACACAGAAGAAAGCTAGTTTTCCAGCCTGACGTCATGGTGAATGCCTGTAATAGCATCATTCAGGAGTTCAAGGCCAGCCTGGGCTCCATAGTAGGACCCTTTAAATAAAATAAACAACGAAACAGATGGTCCAATTTTACTTCTTCTTGTCATTTCCTGAATAATACATAAATGTGCTTCTACAGAGATTTTTAAAAAGAACCTTAAAAAGGACCTAAGTTTTAATCTGTTCTCTGTTTGCTTCTATTATATACAATAGCTCTGTACAACCAACTGTTGCACTGAACAAAACTGAATCATACCACAAGCCATGCAGTCAGGACGGACTGCAAACCTACAAGGTGTCCAATTATCTCTTCAGTTTTGGCTGCAGTCAAGATATAAAGATTCAACCACTACACAACAGAAGATTGGCAACTAAAACAAGTACTTTCCATTAAAAAAAAAAAAAAACCAAAAAACTAACTGTTCTAATTAACAAGGGAAAATATCCTCCTCCTGAATTAGTTTATCTAATTTTTATCTTTATTCAAAGCAAAATGACAATGATTAATTGAAAATTTAATAAGCAGTAATTATTAACTTGGCAAACCTACTACCAATTAACACTCTATTAACACTAATTATGACATGTTTCATTCAAGTGTTTGCACTTAATTGTTTCACCCACTTAAAAAGCACCTTAATTAAATGTTCTATTTAATTAAAAACATAAGATTTCTAATAAAAAATGTTTTACTGTAGATTAAAAGTCTAAGAGACGCAAGTCCTCTCAGGATTTCTTAAATTCCTGTGGTTGTTTTTATAGTGTGTGACCTACAGGTCAACGAATCCCCCTCCTGTGATTCCCTATCTTGCCTTGGGCAACCTCTATCACTCAGCACCATTGTTCCTGAAACACCTTCTCTGAAATTAATATCTGATCAAGTTCACACTCTATTCTATAAAGGAAAGATCCATTTTGGAAATATTAACTAAACTATGTTAAGCCTCAGTTAACTTCTGCAAGGTATGTGCTTAAAATCTGGGTAGAATCAGAGTATTGCACACAGCTCATAGCACCTTCTTCACCAAGAGGCAAAAACTACCTTTATTACCCTATCATAAAAGACTCAGGGCACCAGGGAAGCACTGCCCTTCTAACTGTATAGCCAGGGTCTAATTTAGTTTGAATATTCAAGGTGAATTAAAATTCTATCTAAGTGGTAATACAGGACAATAATTTTTGCTTAGGATCAAAGCTGTAGCTTGACTAATTGTATATGCAAATCAGGCAATTTATATTTAAATTATGCATTCCTATTCTAATCCCACAGGCATATACAGATCAGCAAAGAGAATCAGTAGGACATTTGCAAGGTACTTGAATATTTATTACCAACTGCAAACATTCTCTGATCCTTTGAAAAGAAATATACTGAAGAAAACATTTAGTCAAAATTTTAAAAATACTTTTATCTTTGATTTTTTTTCCCCCTCCAGTTTTATAAGGATACTCTGTAAGTTTTGAGTTCATCTGTTGCCTTTGTTCTGGCTTTTAAAAATACTACTTTTAGAGAAAAGTGGATGTAGCCGTCAATGTTTATTAGGGTTTGTAATCTTTTAAAAATGTGGATTAAAATGTTAAACTACCACTGGAGTAATATACAGAATTTACATATGGGGTGTGTGTGTGTGTGTGTGTGTGTGTCCCCAGAGGAAAAGAGAAGCAGAGGGTAGGACAAAGAGTGGGAGAGAGAGAACGAGGACACTGTCTACACATGTGGTAAAATGAAGGTAAAAGCAGTAAGGAATTGTGATTGCTATGCTTTTGAAATGTTTATGCAAGTTTAAAGTCATCTCGAAATAAAACGATATAAAAACCGGAAAACATGATTACAAGTATTTACTTTTATAATTATAATTTCCTGTGAAGACAATGTAGTGACTGTATTACATAAAAGTTTGAGGGTTGTGCCCATTCAGTATTTTTCAAATATTTTAAATGCTACTTATCTTTTGCCATGAAAATAGTACACAGTACTTTCATGGCAAAGGTTCCCTTTAAAAAAAAAAAAGTGGGCAGGTTTGTTTATTGGTTTAGGGCTTTTGTTGTTGTTTTTGCTCTGGTTTTTATGAGATAGCGTCTCACCCTGTAGCATATGGTGCCTCAATCTTGTGCTGTCTCCCTGCCTCAGTCTCCCAATTATTAGGATTACAGGTGTGAACTACTAAGCCTGGGTCTGGCTTCTGTTTTGTTTTTCTGCCTACAGAGTTAAGTTTTAGAATCCTTTTAAAGTGTAAAATACTAAGAGCAGATGGCCTGTTTTACCTTTGCTTTGACACTCATTGGGAACCCTGTTCCCTTGATACTCACTGGGAACTCTAAACCTGCTTTTTAAGAAGTCTGTCCAGGAAAATATTACAAGCGCTTCGTGGAGCTCTCTCGATAAAGCTGCTGTTCACACCTTAAAATTCAGCATTCATCTATAGAAAATGAGTCCCAAACTGTTCTTATGTGGTGAGTAGCACCACACTGCATGGACACAACAGAAACAAAATTACTTTTTCTCAACATCTAAGTTCCATGTACCTACATCAGGACTGAGTTCAGACATGTACAAAACAGACAGTGAGGAAACAGTAATTCAATAGATTCCCATATATCAAATAAGAAAATGGAAGGAGAAAAAGAAACATAACTTTGATTAAGTGGAAAATACAAAGTACACTGCTGAGTCAGCAGGCAACGTGCTTGCTACTCACAGGAGGACTTCCTTCATGCTTAGCTATTCGAGCTGACTTTCCAGAAAAGGTGGTGCCCTCAGGACTGCTCTTACTGATGAGCAGTCAAACAACGACTAGTAAAAGGAATTTCGGTTACACAGACTCCAGTGTCAATTTCCTTTAGAAACTATCAAGAATTTAACTTAAATAGAGGTAACTAATGGGAACAGAGAAAGACATCTTCCCCTAACATAAAAACGCATCCTTCTGTTGTCCGAAATAATAATTCTCTGTACCTCCTATTGGAATATCAGGCCTTGACAGCGTAAAAGTAGTTTTAAAAGAAAAAAAGAAAATGATGAGAAGTGAGATACAGCAACTTCTCCGGGTTGTATGGCACTTTGGAGGGTTAGGAAGAACTTGGGAGAAGGTTGAGACTATTAGCACAACAGGGTACAGTAACTGGCATAGGCGAGCAGCACTCCTATGCCAGCAATTAAGCCAAAGGATCCACATCCTTAGTGTGAGAGAGCTTCCTAGTTCTTGATCTGAACTACAAAACTTAAGAGTTCTGTCAGATCTGAGAAAATTGTTTCCACTCTCATGAAAAGTGGTGCTTCCTAGAGATTTTACAAAACATGTCGATAAGGTACGAGTGAACAAACATTCAAGTGGTAAAAGAATTAAAATAACTGAATTTAATCAAAACCTAAAGAAGAAAATCTTTTGCAGAAAAACGGTACTAACAACCACAAAGACCCTTTACTGAGACTCAGTATGGGCAGCTTTGTGCTCATATGAAGGGTGGCTGGAACTGGCCCCAGCTCTTCTCAGTTTGCAACTCAAAGAGAAACTATTTTAGCAGTTGAAATTTCAGCAGCTCAAAGACAGAGTCATTGTCTGCTCCTTGTGTCATCCTCAGCCCTTGAACCAGGCTCATCTTTTATCTCCCGAGTAGGATTTTTACAGGTTTTCATGCTTAGATGGTGCTCCACAGAGAGTCTGCCATCTCTGAACTTTAAGCCCAATACCACGTCGATGGGTCATGGGGAGCTTCAAAGGTACCACCTGATGGACAGTGATAGCTAGTAATGAGTATGAATGAATGATGTGTGTGAGGAATTTAAAGGCCCAGCATCTCTGTTGCTGAACTTGAAAAGTAACTTAGTTCTGATGATTTAATATTATATACTACAGAAGAGTGATTTTTCACAATCAGACTGTAACCAAAAAAATAATCTTCCGAAGTTCCTTAGCAATTCTGCTAGATTTGGTAAAATTAATGCAGAGAAAATGCTGATGTATATAACTTAATTCCTAAAACACTGGATTTCTTTCCTCATCAAAGAGAAACGGCAAGCAAGCTAAGACCTCCGGTGCCAAAATTTCACTCTGAAGCCATTACAGACGCTAGGAAAAGCAAACGGAGGAGGTTATAAAGAAAATATTGCCAGCCTTTCAATTATAATGGCACCAGCAGATGCTCTGAAAATACAAACTATTTCATGTTTTAATCAGGCCTGGTTTCAGAATATTAATGAGGGTTTTTTTTTCTTTTAGTTTGTTTTGTTTTGTGGTTTTCGTTTTGTTTTGCTTTGCTTTTGCTATTGTTGTTGTTCGCAGTAAAGTCCTTTCTTGTCATTCCTCACATCATAGCATTCACAACTGCACACAGCTGCCAGAACACTAAACCCGTGTTTTGAAACAATCCTTACCAGCTTTCTTCCAGATCTCCTCTGGCACATATCCAGACGCAGGCCTGTGAAGGAATTCCCGATGTGCATCTACGAGAATGATGGGAGAGGGTGGAGAGAAGGGGAGAGTTATCATCTGTGTTGCCACGTCCTTATGCAGAGCCAAGCAAGCACCTCCTCCTCTTGGCTCCATTACAAAAATGCAATTTAAAAAGGTTGCATGTTTCACTACAAGAAAATGCACAAAAATAGCAATGGTAGTCATCGGAGTCCATGGAAAGCAGAAGGTCATCGGTCCAAAGGCCTGATACACTCAAATCCAAAGCAACTTGACTTCATGATATAGGACGATGTCTGGGAACAGGCTTTCCAGAACTTTCTCATGGTGATGATTTCTATAGGTACACTTTGTGATGTTAAAGGGGATTATAGCTGACACCTTTCTTTTCAAAATTCAAATTTGTAGTTCAAAAATCAATCATATCATAATATAATTTATATAGAGCTCTGGTTCTACCACAATAGACAACTACTAAGTTCGACTCCAGGACCGATTAGTTCTCACACTCAACTCTTTCTTTAACACCCCATTGTGCATTAAAACCTTCCCAACATTGTGTCATGCGGAATTGACAAAGATGGAAGCCAGAGAGTATTAGAACAGATGTGTGGACATCAATTGATCAAACAGAATTTGGTTCATGTTTTGTCCAGAAAAGTTATGAAGTTCTATTTTAAATGCTGTGCTTATTATGCTTTCAGATTTTTAAAAGTTTGAGAACATAATAAAGTTGACAAGGGAATGCTAATGTTCAAATAACATGTTCATAGAAAAATTATGAACATCTAATATTTTTATATACCTTGAAAATAAAGTTTGTTATGGTCTTCTCTAGCTAAAACACATGAGGTAAATCTTCCATACTGAATTTTCAGTGCAAGCCTGTGTATTTATTCAAGGTCTATTTATTCCTCTTGAGTGGTGGGGTTAGAGACAAGCTTAACTACAACAGACTTCAGAAGGACTGAGGAAAAGACTAATTAATTGAACTTTTATAAAATATAATAATCAGTGAATGATGTCAACTGAAATTATATCTACACATATAAGAATTATCAAATAGTAGATTGTTTTTTAAAAGAATTCTTTGTTCATTTTGTTTAAAACAACAAAAATTTCATCCAATTTCCTACAGTTTATGCAGCTATAGAACATTAAAAAGGAGAAAAAAATCACAGTCACTTTAGCTAAGTAATTAATATGAATGTTTTAAATATATGCAAATCTTTGCACAGTACATAGATCATCACTGAGCCAGAACACTAAATTTCCCTAGTCAATTTTAAAAAGCATATGGTAATTTGGTGAAGGATATATGGAAAACCTCTGTTCTATTTTTGCAATATTTCTTTATTATTTCAAGTATAAAATATTTTTTAAAGTCTACGCTATAATCTTACAACTACTTAATAAGTTGTTATATAATATATTACACATTACTAATACTGATATATAATTATATCAAGTATTATATCTATGAATTTTCATTGGTATGCTTAATTTTATAAAGTAACAACAACAAAATATCTTTTTTCTAACTGAGATACTTTTTGTTTTTCAAGAAAGCTAGATAAACTATTTGTGTATATATGACTTAAAGATTATATGATATTGCTAACTGAGTTATTCAAGCTTGCCTTCTGTACCACCATAACTGTTTCCATAGGAAATGGAATGAGGTCAAGTTCACATGCTGTGTGTGATACAGTGATAACAAGTTTACGTGTAACAAATGATGAAGACTTTTCAAAGGATAAAACGCCTTTGCTTAATTTGTTGGATACAACAGACCTGTAAAGTCTACGGCCAAAAATAAAAACTAACTCCTGCAAGTAGCAAAGAGTGGGTATCCTTTTTGTTTTTTTATTTAGTGGGTTAAAGAAAGTTCAATAATTTAACAACTGTCTTTTGATAAATAAGGAAGCACTATTATAAAGAACAGGAAAGGTGATGTTATCCACAGTACAGTCATAAATGGTTCTAATTACTACTTCCAGGCAGCACAAAGATAAGAGAAATGGGGCTAGAATCCAGCGGAAGTAAATCTGAGTTTTGGCTACTAACTGACTATGGGGCATCAGACTAGTAGGCTTCTCCATATCTGAGCTGCCCCATTGGGAAACTGAGGCAACACTGCTGTCTTCTGAGATAAAAGGAGGACTTACTATCACTGGTAATCTTTATTATCACCAGTGAGAATACATATATTTCTGATTAGTAACTAGGATGAAGAAAGCACTGGAGATGGTTATCTTTCAGTACTTAACCAAATAGCATACAACTGTCAAGACAGCAAAAGCACGGGAGAAGTTTGCAGCATGCAAATACACCAAAAATGAGTCGGATTGAAACTGTTTCCGCAGTTATCAATTCACTGTCTTTCTCCTTGGAAGCAGATACTTAAATTTCACAAATAGCATTTTCATGAATGTTACTTAAGTCTCGTGAATATTTATGCCCTCTATTTTACTCAATCTTTTACCTTCTGCATGCTGTACTATAGATATCCTGCCAGAGCACAATGGAAAGCTGGGCTACGTCTTACTTTGGCTACAGCTCTCTACGTGACACATTGTCATATCAACAGAGGACCAAGTCCTCCCTGAGAAATACTGACGTCAATCATGAAATACAGTTTTCATAATCCTAATTTCTAAAAGAATTGTTTTCAAAGTAGCCAAGCCTAAACACACACACACACACACTTTGCAGCGTCCTCTCCAGTTCTAAATTGTGGTCCTTATGCTGAACACTGGATCTAGTCTAATAGTGGGAAAAACAGAATAGTCAAAAGGGTATTCCTCAGAATCTATTTGCTTTCATGCTAAATATTAAAGCTCATATTTAACAGGCTACAGAAACCACAGAATTAATACATTTAATGTGTCTTCTGATTAAGTAGTTGCAAGGTCAAGATTAAGCATCTTCTGATTAAGTAGCAATGTCTGATTAGGTAGTAGAAGCTATGTAGGCAAAAGAGCTTAAAAGACAAATAATAATTTTTTTTTAAATCCTGAAGTTGATAAATAGGGGGAAAACAGGATTTAACTGTTTTAAAATACTGGCTAATCTAGAGAAGAGAATTCTAAGACTCTAAGCCTCTTTCTAAAGAAGCTTATTTGTAACTTCTAACTTTTTTGTAAACTACTTTTAAAATGGCAGTTGCTATAAGTGGATAGTTCTTCCAAACTACAACAGTAGGAACAGACAGGAGCAACTATCAAGATTGAATTTCAGATGTAAAACATGTATGCAATGTGATTGCGATAGATGGGAGAAGTCCTTCTAAATTAAGATTACTTGTTTTGAAATTCAAATTGTTTGGAGGTAAAGGGGGGAGGAGGAGGTTGCAACCTCCAGAAGATAACAGACGCCTAATAAGGAGAAAGAGCCACAGCAGAGTGAAGGGAAACGTTACAAGAAACATGAAAGAAAACAAGAAGCGGTCGATGATGTATGAGGGAGATGGAAGATGCACTACACTTACGACAGAATGGAGACCATTGGGTACTAGATACAGCAAGGACCGCCATCAATATACATGAAGGGATGAGCTGAGAGCCTTTGGAGAACCAATGTGACCTCATCTGACCCAGGACAGCAATGTTCAAAGCTGGGCAGCACCTAGGCATGGCCTTCATCCTGTAGTGGGCAGAATGAGGCTGCGATCATGATAAGATCTATTACAGAGATCATCAAAAGAAAGGAAAGGTTAGGTGACTTCATCCTCACAAATGCCATTTGTGTGTGTGTGTTTTCTTAAGGGCGATACATTCAGCAGCCTCAGAGCTGTCTTTTGGAAGCGCCCACACTGCCTCAAAGCTAGCCGCTGCTTTCCGAAATCCATCTTTATCTATGAGCACGCCTCAGGCTCTAGGTAGAACCATGTCTTTATCTTGAAAAGATAAACATGTTTAATTTGCAGTGGTTTAGATAGGCTATGACTAAATAAAGCAGACTTCTAAAACATGCAGACATTCGCATTCCAGGCTTAGCTGTGTGTGATTACAAAGAATCAGTGCAAGTGTATAAAGATCCAAACTTCACACATAGTTCTGAACAACTTGTTTATGGTTTTTATGTTCTGGCACTAGAGAAGTTGAACAATGTTTCTTTGGTTGAAGGAAAACTATTTTTCCTATCATGGGTTATAAATTAAATATAGCATTATATTTAAGGCAAAATTTCTTTTAAAATTTCTCTGCCAATAAAAACCAGGCTTGGAAATATTTTGTAGCTGAAAACTGTACCTAAGAATCCAGTATCATGTTACAATCCTGGATGTCAAGCCAAAAAAACAAAACTCACCAACTTCATTTACTATTATTCCTTCAAAAATCTTTAGATTATCATAATATTAATATTTATATCACGTCTACTATGCAGTAGACTCTTTTTTTTACTCTTTATGCCTCTTAATTTAGCACTGGTCGGACTACCCACATGTGTGTTGTTACAATCTTCATTTTGCAGATGAGGAAACTGAAGCACAGTGAGACTTGTGACTTGACAGAACTCACAAGTGCAGAGAGAACCAAGAATTCAAATTCAGAATCTACTCAAATCTGCACTTTAAATTTGGTGTGGATCAGATGCCCAGGAGAATCCTGGTAACTCAATGCTGGTATGATCATACCACTTGCCAATCGAGTGACTAAGTATGAACTCCTCTGCCATTTCAAGAATCACTTGAACAGTTTTATGAAAGGACATCTTCGTTTTTCCTTCCACTTAAATCAACCAAATACTTCTTTCTGGCAAGAGCTAACCTCTTATCAAAATAAATCTCTGCCCTACCATCTTAATATTCTTTCAAAAAATCCACAAGGAATGAACATATCCGACTTCAGAGTTCTGTGCCTTAGTTCTTGACATTGGCCTTAAACCCAGCATTATGTAACTTAAAGAAAAGTATTTCCTAATGATGTCTGAAATGTTCTCGAAAGCAAAAGAGGTACAGAATAAACTGCAGAGAGATTCTAGAATACGTCCAAGCAAGTGAAAAGAAAGCAGTTTAAAGCAAAGAAAATGTTAGGGTCCAAAAGAGTAATGTAAGCAGCACACTGAGAAGAAAAGGCACACAGGAAAGGAGCTCCAGATATCCAGACATGCAGGGAACACAGCAAGGACCAGCGGGAAGCTCCTAGTTACAAACGCCAGAATTCCTTGTCAGTCACTGAATCTGCCAGTTCTCCTTCTGCCCTCCTTGTCAGTCAAGTATACCAGGTAACAAAACAGGAGAGTGTAAGGGACATACTTTAAAAAGAAAGACAACAGTTTGAAGAGTAGTTCTCTAACGCTGTTAGCAGGTTAAAGATCAGAGTTTTCCCTGGACAGCAAATGAGGAATCAAAAATTTAATAAGTATCCCTTCCCTCAATGAAAACTCTAGTTTTGAAAAGTCCTTCAAGGCAAGAGTAGTGCATATGCCTGTAATTCCAGCATTTTAGAGAAAGAGACAGGAGGATCAGGAATTCAAGGTTATCCTGGGTTGCAAAGCACGCTGAAGGCTAGGCTGAGTGACATGAAAAAAAAAAAAGGTGCTTTAAGATATCATCTTGCATTTTATTTAAAGAAAGAAGACAACATGATGAGAACAGCATGTTCTCGGTGTTTAAAATTCAGAAGATATTCACAACAGAGTCTCTATTTCATATCTGGAGAAAACTTCTAAAATTCAATTAGTGATAGATTAATCGAGTTATTTTTCTATTCCCCCTCACTGACTTAATCCTGTGGATACATTTCAAAAGTGATACTTGAATTGAGTCAAACACACACAGCACATTAGTCTGAGAAGCCAAATTCTCCTCCACACAGTCCCTGAACACCATTTTAAAATGCTAAGAACGTGTGTATGGCTAAACAGCCCCGCTACTTCCAAGTAAGGGATGGTTATAGGGCTGGATTTGAGCTAAACGCATCTTCTATAATATATTTGGAAGGTCTCATTTGAGACCGACCATTCAAACTTTAGAAAATAAACGACTTACAGCATAATGATACCTTCAGGTATATAAAATACAGGACTATCATAGCTTTCTCTGCCCATAGGAACCTCATTAAACACTTTTCAGGAAAAGCAAATGGATTTATTTGCCAATAATTCATAATCTTCTCACTACACTCATTCGCACCTTCAGTTCTAAACCCTGGAAGACAGAAAGCAGTTTATGTAAATGATGGTGGCCTCTGATTATAAACTACCTGTCTTCTTGCTCAGAGCCACAAACTAGCTCCAGAAAATGGAATCCAAAGGCTCTACAAATCAAGTAGTTAAGACACACAAGAAAAATAACCACTAGATGCTAGACCTGGGAGTTGCAGAGCTTGTAAAAATCGTGGTAGTTTCTCAGTAGTAGGCAGTCTGAGGTTCTGTATCCAAAAAACACATGATGGTTTTAATAAGACTAAATAATGCAATACAAAATGTTATGTAGCCTTTGGAGACTATAACATCCAAAAGCTTAAAACCAAGGCAACATCTCTGCTTTATTAAAAAAATGAACTCACCAAGCACTGCTAAAAGCAGTAATTGGTGTACACCTATGGGCCAGTATTTCTGAAGGCCATGCGTATTATTTCAGTTTTGTGTCAAAGACCTGAGACTGTCTTCCTGGAGGATGTGTACATTCACCATCATTGGTCAGAGTCTGTGCTGTAATGGTGACTACCTACAAAACAGACTACATCCATGATGAATGACATCTTGTTTAGGCATAAAGTCCAGTGAGTTTCTGAACCTTCTTTAGCACTGGAGAGCAGATACCAGCCAGTGCCCCCACCCCTGTAATTGGGCCTTTGCCTATCTCTTCCTCAAGGTCAGAATGAAGAATCTTCCTTACAGTGCTTCAAACAAAGAGCAACACATGAAATTTAAGGGTAGACTCAATGAATGCATGCCACAAAGCCAATCCATACTGTAGGATTCTATCCCTGAAGGCTTATTTATGTTAGGGCTCTCAATTTTTCCCTATATTCAATGGCTACAAATACCACCTTTTGTTTTTCCTTGGCAAATCTGCCACATTAACCAATTTTTAGTCACAATAAGAAAAACAAGTTGCTTTGGTACTCAGCTCCATACAGCTTTGTTTAGACCAATATCAGTTCAACTCAGACTTAATTCTGCTCTCATTACATGCCTTAATGCAACCTGACAAATAATACTATTTTGTCTGTAAACTCTTCAGAGTAATGCCTGTTGGGTAAATTACATGGCTAGGAATCCTTTATTTAATATTTGTTATGATAATGAACATCCGGCCTTCAAGGATTTGCAGAAATCCACAAATCTAAGAGCGAAGGAAACTGTATTGGCTAGGAATAAATTTATTTTTAGAAAGGATAATGTGAAATCAATAGCCAAATAAATTTGCCTCAAGTTTTTGATTTTTGAGTCATCAACCACTTTGGTTTTAAGCTTTTGGATGTTATATAGTCTTCAAACGCTACATAATATTTGGCAAAGGTACCGGCTTATTCCGTGTGTGGGCTATTCATTCCATTTTCCAGCAAAGACAGTATTCAAAACTGAGTTTGCTGCTGGGCCTGAGTTAAACAAGTAAGAGAAGATGAAGAGAATGAGGGTCCATACAAGTCCATCTCCCCGCTATGTTTACTCAAATAGTGCACACACATAATGGCTAGCAATGTAAACAGTAAAACTCATTATTCTTTTAGGGACAAGTTCTCAGGCCACTTAAAATTCTTTCAGGTTGAATTTATCTTGTAGTGTCTTTGGGATAATGTTCTATTTTTGACCTTAAACATCTACAAATATCAACACTAAATATAGTTCCATACAGTCATAACTCAGTCCCATTGTATAACCAGGAGTAATACAATCATGAGTAAACAGTGTAAATGAAGATATATAGCAGAAGTGCTTATCATTAACTTTCATTTGGCACAGGCATTCTTGTCTCCCATCCAGAGGTGCTTTGAGTAAAGCTGGCTTCTGTTTGTTTGATGAGACATAGCAACAGAACAAGACTGTCTTCCAGACTAGGTCTTCAAAGATGCTGGATAGCTCAGCTATCCAGGGTAGCTCAGCAGTTAAGAGCTATGCACTGCTCTTCCCGGTATTCAGCACCCACATCAGGCAATTTACAACCACCAGTAACTCCAGATCCAGAGGAAGTGACATCCCCTTTGGCCTCCGTGGGCACTGTGATCACATGTACATTTCCTTCCCCCTCCACCTCATCCCCACCACACACACACACAGTTCCAAAAGTATATTATTTTAAAGAGCCCCCCTCCCAGAGACCTTGTTAGAAATGTTGGCACCCCAGGCCTATGGCTGAGATTATATGTTGACAGCATTGGGGCAGAGTCTAATGAAGAAGGCACCTTCTGGTTCAGCTTAAACTCTGTGTAAACTCTGTGTTCACCTGGCAAAACTGAGAGTTTTATCACCATTTCTTAACATGCCAGTCTGCCTCCTTTCCTTGACGTCAAGGATATAGAAAGTGTTTACTGTCCCTACATTCCCTCAGCACTCCTTATTTTCAGAAACACGCATTAAAATATCGAGTTGGTGTGGATAAAACATGAAATAGGTGTTCAAGGTGCTCAACTGAAAAACAAAGTAAAAGTACCTAATGCAACTGGGTCTGGGTTGACGGGACTCTGCTGCCTGGAGTGGCTGCTGCTGCTGCTGCCGCCCTTTTTTAAGTCCTCTGCATCACTGTACCTCCGGATCCAGTAATTCAGTTCCTCCCGGTCTGCTTCCTGGCACCGTCTTAGTACAGTGAGAGATCGTCTCGTCTTTTCTACCATGTCCATTATGCAGTTTAACAGCTGCGTGAGGAACAGGGGTTGGGGGGAAGAAGATTAGACAAATCGCCACAAATTAAGAAATTTGATGAGTAATGAAACCCAATGTTTCAGGCCAGTGAAACATCATTATTTTATTCCTGGGGGCTTTAATGTGAGACTTTTGATGGACAGATTTGAAATTCAGACCCAAGGATTGATCGAATTCAACCGAAATGAAGAGGGAAGAAATAGGAGGTATAGGTGGAGTCACGACAGGCAGATGCTAACAGTGTCACAGCCAGGTTAATCAACTTTCCAAATACAGAGCTCCGTAAGCTACAGGTGATCTTTTCACAGTAAAACAGTGGCCTGCTGGTCTGTGTTCACTCAAGATCTAATATTTGTCTTAAGCAGTTTTCACGTCAATTTAGAAATCAGATCCTATGTCCTAATTTAAATATTTGTACCCAGTCTTTTTTTTTCAAGAACAGGAAATGCAATACCTTCAAAGCACTCACGAGACCTCCCCTCTCTTGTTCACAGAATATTTTTAACCCAGAGGATTACTGATGTCTTACATGGTCAAGATGCTTCCATTCTTCTGCCCATTCTCTGTCTGTTAGTCTGTGGTCAATCATTTCTTCTTGACGTGTGCCATGTAACCCTACGAATGTAGAGAAGAAGGCTTAATCCCCCTAAGGCCTCTGGCACACAATCCATCGGCAATCAACACAGCGCAAAAAGTAGACGACGTCAACACATAATGACAGGAGACCTCACGTCTGGGAGCTGGTTATCCATGCAGCAGTCCTGAACTCTAAAGAACACAAGGAAATATGGGCTCCGGTTTCTTGTGTTCGAAGTAACAAGGAAGGTTGATGTTGGAGGCGATAGCTAGCATTCACCAGGCCCTGGGTTCAGTCCTCAGCAATCAAAAAAAATCAATCAATAAATGCAGCATCCAATGTGGCTACAGTGCATTAAAACTGAGGACAGTATAACTTACCTTACATGGATTGAACTATGCGTTTTCAAAAGAAGCATGGTAAATCTTTCACATTTCAGCACAGTGAATACAATCTTACTATATATATCTAACCAGGCCATGAATAGAAGTTTGGATAATATGAAAGCTACAAATGACCATTCAACTATATATATAAATATATATTATAAAATATAAAAAGTAGAAAGGAATGAGTTCTTCTTTCTTTTCTTCTTAGTTGTTCTGCTTTATTTGGTTTTGTTTGGTTGTTTTTGGAGACAAGGTCTCACCATGAAGAGCAGGCTGGCCTAGAACTCACTTTGAAGCCCAGGCTGGCCTTAAAGTCTCAGTCTTCCTGCTTCGTTCTACAAAGTATTGGGAATGTAGGCATGAACCACTATGTCCAGGACCAAACCACAGGTGTTATGGGAAAAAAAATCAATATGTCACTTATAAATAACCAATAAATTTTCAAGGCAAGAAACTAAAAATTCTAGTTCGAAGCTCAAGTGTATGAAGTCTCTTCTGTGTCATGGTTACTATGAAAGAATAACACAGGCTGGAGAGATGGCTCCGTCAGTGAGGTGCTCACCACATATGCAAGAGAACCTAAATTTGGATCTGCAGTACCCATATGAACAATATGCTTTCAATCCCAGTTCCTGGGGAAGTGGGGACAGCAGGATTCCAAAAGTTCACTGGCCAGCCAGTCTAGATGAATCAGTGAGCTCTAGTTTCAGTGAGATACCCTCTGTCAATAAATATGAAAGATGGTGATTGAGAGAGATGCCTGATGCTCATCTCTTCCCTCTGCATCCACGGACACCCACAAATACAAGGCAGCATAGAAATGATTAATGAGTGAGCACCAATTTTTATTTTCCCTAAGACACAGTCTCACTCTAGCTCAGGCTGGCCTGGAACTCGTGGCCAAGTGCTGAAATACCAAATGTGAAGCACTATCTCTGGCTCACCACCAACATTAAAAAGTGTAAGAAGCTAGGCAAGATGCTCACAAGAACACAAAGTCTGTGTTGCACTAAAAGGGCAGAGGGGTCCGGTCCGATCAGGAGTCATCTTACAGATTCACTGTGGACAAAGCCCTTTACGACTTGTCAAAGAAAGGCAGTTATTCTATGACATCATTCTCCACTTTAAATGGCTGAACCCCTGCAGTTGGCTCCTACTCCTCGCAGTATTACTCTAAACAGAAAACCAAGGCTGGCAAGTCTGGGGTTTCTGAACACGAAGACCCCTGCAGGGAGGGCCCTCTATAAGACCTGAATGATGTTAGACTTAGAAGACACTGTGTTCTACCTACTGTGAAACACAAGTGGTTAGAAATCCTTCTCTGAGCTGATTTAGAGGGAAAAAGACAGAAGAGTCACAACACTGTTTTCATTCAAGGATATATGTGTGTCTAGGACTGACTGGATTAAATAAATTCATGACGGTTCTTTCTCAGGCTAAGAAAAATGCTAACTATAAAACATTCTACATCGTGCCTATCCAATTAGAAAAATATTCAGACATACATTTTAAAAGTTAAAATTGCCAATGCCACCTATTGGTAAAAAAGGAACACTGCAAATGTGTTCTACTGATTTGCATAAGAGAAAAGACACTGAGGGAGAGTAATATTTAGTTATAGCTCTGTTTGTTTTGATTATTTCAAGTTGAAATGTTTGCAAATATGTAACTTTTGTTGACTTATTTGTGGCGTGTGTTTTTGGGGAAAGAAGCACTAATGTTAAAATTAGTCATCACAGAAAACAAGCAGAGAGTGATGAGAATATAAATGTGACAGGGACACACATGAGAGTGGCACCTAGATATTCCCCTGGAAGGATCAAGAATTACAGAGTCCCACATATATCAAGACTTCAGCACACTGAATCAGTACTGTTACACATTCTTGACACCAGGTTCCTTAATGAGTAATAGGTTGTCTGTAATTAATGACAGTCCAGCATTTGTGGAACAGTGCTAGGCTTCATCCCAATAATAATGGCAATAAATGGTAATAATAATTAATAATAATAATAATAATAATAATAAAATAGTAATAGAAACATGTTTGATCCTCAGTATTTCATGAAGAAATATAGGACTGGCTGAATGCGCAGAGGGTCATGGCTAGGTCAAATCGAATAAGAAATAAGTAAAGGAAGAATTAAGAAGATGAAAGTGTCTCAATTTCACACACTCAGGTCCTCAGCCCCACAGAGTTTTGATCACACTGATAACGAAGAAGGACATAAAGTGGGAAACAGGCATTATGCATAAAAAGCACACTTTCCATTCATGAGAAACTTGGCACTGATGCTGAGACTTAAGTTGTTCTTAGTTTCAGAAGATTCTAAATAGATGGGCCAACTCTTAAGCTTACCGATAAATTAATGCTGCTTATGTTACTTTATTCCTGGATTCTAGTGAGTAGATGTCTCTACGTGTAAGAGGCATTTATTCCCCATACCTTTATGATGATTTTTATACCTTTAAAATGACAGCTTGTGGTAACACTACAATTCGTTTCTCATACATCAAGATTTTATTTTACATTAACACATACTGAACTCTGCCAGACTGCAAGGATGTCTAAGGAGTTGCATATATTTATAGAGATTAGTGCCATTAGTTTTATAAGCAAGTATAATTAAAAGGTGAAACACATGGTCTGGAGAAAATTGCACAAAACCAGTGGCTGCAGATATAAATTCATAAGGGGACATTTTACATTACTATGTGAAAACATAATCAGTGCACATAAGCATAATTACCTCCATGATGATTACTCTACAGCTCATAGAAGCTAAAACTTCACCAAATACCAGTTACTGCCTAAGACAGAGGCTATTTCTATGCCATAACTAGACATCTCCTGGCCAGTTTTACAGTGACCAGGTGACTCCACTGCTATTTTTAAATGAGCAGTTTTAGCTGGGCATGGTGGTATATACTTTTAATTAGCACTTGGTAGGGGCAGAGGCAGGTGCATCTCTGACTTTAAGGCCAGCCTCGTCTGCATAGTTAGTTCCAGAACAGCCAGGGCTACATAAACAGACTGCCTCAAAATAAAATTAAAAACGAGCAGTTACGGTTTTCAGGCATTAAGTCATAAATAAACTGTAAACCTTTTGCAAAGAAGCAGGTTGCTACCACATCTGATGTGTAGAGCAAAGTTATCAGTCCAGACTGAGAAATAGTACAGCCAGTTCTGAAATCTCTTTAGAAATATTACCTGCAAGAACATGAGACAGATTGGCTACTAAGAAAGCACAAATTATATGCTTCACCATTTGTCTTAACACACTACATAATTGTAGAAATCACTGTTGTGGGAACCAGGAGTACTAATTAACTATCTCAAACCAAAGCCTCAATCATCTCTCCTCCCACTCTAACTCTCCCTTGTTTTCTAAACACGTGCAAGGCTGTATACAGAAAGGCAACAAGCCCCTACATGGGATAACTCCTGCTTCCTGGTAACCTAGTTAGAAATTTCACATCAACTTCTGCCTATCAGGCATCGGCCTATGAAGAAAATAAAAGCAACTGTCTATTATTCAAGCAGTGCCCAGGTGGCAGACTGTGCTTTCCAGAGTTCTGCATCCTTGGCTCACTTTTCCGGGTTCCCACCTAGACTTCATCCTTTGCATGCTGTCCACCAAATTCCAAATTCCCCATGTTAGATAAGATTGCCAACAACTAGTTTTGGAGTAAAGGAATACCTCATAATGTGTCAGATCCAAAAAGAGGAACAGTATATTACTGTTCCCAGCTGGACTCAGCAAAAATGAAGAACTAGGGGTGCCCTCGAGAACAGCATAATTACCAACCAAAGGATGTCATCGCCTCAACTCAACCATGCTAAATGCAACAACTTGCCTCATTCATCCCGCATCTGATGCTTCCATGGCTGATACTGTTCACCACAAGGTAGCATCCTCCTAAAACTTCACTTACAATAATTTGTGAAATGAAGACATTCATATAGGCAAGTAGAATATACATTTGCCCAAAGCCATTCTTTCTGTATTCTGATATTTAATGTAAAATTGACCCTAACTCTTAGCATTTCTGAATAAAGTACCAAAGTATTCCTTAGGGAATATCTGTCAAGTTAGGCAACAGACAACAGGCCATTTAATACTTTGGAAACATAGAACAGCATGGAGACCGGAAATGTCAAAATCAACTTTCACACAAAATTTCAGCAAAAGAAAAAAATTTTTTTAAAATTATCCGTGTCAGGATCGCATATGAAAACCTCTTATATTAAAAAAGGAATTTAAGACAAATCCACTGGCCTTTGGAACTAGAATTAGGAGTTTTAAATTTGATACTATCCTCCAAAAACAAAAAAGTTAACCTGTTCTCTTAAAACATACAAATGATATCCCAACAACATGGTGCACGCCCAGAATCTCAACACTCTGGAGGCAGAGGACTTGCAAGTTTGAGGCCAGCCTGGTTTATAGAACAAGACTCTGTCTCAAAGTTGATTAGTTAATTAAAATACAAGTGATGAAGAGACACGGCATAGCAATAGTTTCTTCACAAAGGAGACAACACAAAGAGAGGTGTTTACCTCTATCAGATTACATGTTCAAATTCAGTTGAGAAGCAAAGGCACATATCTTCAAACATCCAATCCCCAAAGAAGAAAATAGATCCTTCGGTCTTACCCATAGGTCTATTTCTGTCCCTGAGGTCCCTGTGGCTGGGGTGTCGATAGGAGTCCCTGTAGTGGTGGGCAATGGCCATATCATCCAAACGGTAATGCTGAGGTGGAGGTGGGGTGGGGTGAGGCAGGCCATTTGGCTGGTAGGATAAGCCATTATTTGGACTGTACCGCTGGCCTGGGCTAATAGTGCATGGTCGCTTGCTTGGATGTTCTGAGTGCAAAGGCTCTCTGTCAAAGCCATTTTCTTTGGTTCTGAGGAGGAAAGAAAAAGAGTTTTGTTTCATACACTATTCAATGTAGTTCAGATACTCCAACTTGAGCTTGTAATATCCAAGAGAACATTTCTTCACTGGCCAGTAACTTACAAGTTAAAGCTTCCCAGGAACTCTTAGGAATATACTGAAAGCCATGCTCAGCCTGAAAGGATCACCAAGCTAAGAGCAGAAAATGCCACATCTGTCATCAAATTAGCAAACACCTTTGCAGCTTTAGTTCAAGGCATTAAGTTACAAATAAGATGAAGCCCAGTCTCATTCTACAGATGATACTTTCATGCAAAAAGGTACTTAATTTCTAACAAGCTACCCTGGTACCTTTTGCAAAGCTGGTTCACACCTATATTTCCTAGCCCTTGAAAAGCTGAGGCAGGAGAATGGAAAGTTCAAGGCCAGCCTAGGCTACATATTGAAACCCTGTCTGAGAAAACTCAGAGGAAAGACCTATTATTCCATGGTGTTATATCAAAATGAAGCATCGTTACTATCTAGATGAATAATGAATAATCTATTCCATCTGGCATATGACTTACATCTCCAAGAACACCTGAAAGCTGTGTTGTTGGAAATGGCACTTTAGAATTTAAGTTAATTCAAATTAAATTAAAGTTCAAAACTCAATTTTCCAGTAGCCACATTTCAGGTGCTCAGTGGTGGTCAGCAGTGACTAAAAGTTACAGAACTTGATCTCAAAGATATAAAAATTTTCCATATTCTATTTGTGTGTAATGATCCAACTGAACTTGTACCAAAAATCTAAAAAGCCAACATTATCTTCAGTCACCAAAAAAGAAATCAGTCAACAGTCATACAGATAGTTGAGTCTAGAAGAGAAATCTGGGTCACTTTTTTTTTTTTAGCTTTAGAGGGGGGAGTAGTGTTAGGGATTGAACCCAGGGAATAACATGCACATTCTCTACCACTGAGTTATACCCTCAGACCTCGTAATTACTTGAATTTAAAGTTGAGTAAATACATCCCCAGAGAGTTTGTGTGTCCTGCCTGGGGTCGTTGGGTCTTACAATAGGACAGGAACACCCCAAATGAACTTCAGCATAACTGTATAGCATTGTGAGCCTGACATTCAGGAAAAATGTATTTCATAAATGAACCCAGATAGCTAATCACTGTTCCTGGATTTGCAGATACAAGTAGGACTAAAGAAACAGATTCTTGCTGAATACATCTCTCCTTCTTAAAGACTGACTCAATAAACTCTGTGAGAAAAGAACAAATTGCATCTCGCTTTGTCTGGAAGCAGACTTTACAAACTAATGACTTGGCAGCTGGTTCTCCTCATCAAGTTAGGGATATGCTGGTAACATCTATTTTTCCCAGCGAAGTTCACCTCTTACCAATCCACACAGGCTATAGAGTTTCAAGTGTCTTTTCAATCTTAAAGTTGGTAAATAGTTACAGAGCCCATTAGACATCTTTCTGTCTTTGTGAGCATTAGTGACAGTCCTTGTCTGATTATAACAAAGGAGGGAAAACTGAATCAAGGGTGTAGGTAATCAGAGGCAACAGGGCTCCACACGGATCTTCCCATCTGTTCCTGTAGGATAGAGTCCTAGTGATATTTTATACACACCAGCCAGGGAAAGATAAAGGGGCTGGAGACAGAGAGTCCAAGCACCCAAGGAACAGAGGGAAAGTCTGCAGAGTTTAATGTGAAACGAGTACATGAACACTACAAGTTAAAGAAGGACATAGGAGGCTTGAGCAATATCAGAGATGACAGCAGTACATGGCCACCGTGGGGATGGCAGCCAGAAATCTCAGTGCTGCTCTCATCAAGCATGTGTCTGCACTTAACATACTGACTCCATACATATTGATCACTGGAATCAGACTGAAGCATCCAGTATAGCTCAGACATTACCTAAATAATTTTTTAAAGTGGAAAGAAACATTTTAGATATTGATTTATTGTGAGTCTGTCTACGTGATTCTAATGTGTACTTTCATATCCTATACATTTTTTGAATAATACAGTTTGACATTCAGTACGTATTACCAGCATACATCAGTCGGAAAGCAGTGAAGACTATGACGAGCTATGAACATAATGCTAACCCAGCACCTACCTTACTGGCAGTGTGGTGTAATGGAAAGAGCACGGGACTGGAAGTCAAGAGACCTGAGAGCTAGTCCTGGCTCTTCCACGACTAGCTGTGTGACCTTGGGCAAGTCACTTAACCTCTTTGGACCTCAGTTTGCTCATCTGTAAAATGAAAGGGTTGGACTAGATCAGTGGTTTTCAAACTTTGACACCTGACGTGCATACGGGTTCTGTAGGCAATGAAGAACTCTTTGCCCTGCCAATCAGGATTTAAAGGGCCAGTGAAACCCACTGATTATTCTTACCTGTTTTATAAAACGAGGTTCTGCCTAAGATTTCATATTTTAAAGAAAAAAATAATCTGCTGCTGAAAATCAAGTTTGAAAACCACTGGACTAGATGACAGCTGAGGTCTCTTCTGGTCTGGAAACCCAACAATCCAACTCTTCTGTTATAATATTCAAGCATGGCCAATGACATTACTATAAAGACTAAAGCACCCGTGGATGGTGGCTTTCCAGCCAAACCTAGGCGTGCAACCCAGCATCTTATATCAAATTTTCCACTCTTAGTTTTACAGAATGTATTGTTTAGAATTAATTGTGTGTGTGTGTGTGTGTGTGTGTGTGTGTGTGTGTGTGTGTAGAAATAAAAACATACCGTAAATGTCTTTGAGCAGCCCCATGGCATTTCTATACATCAAAACATCTTTGACTCATTTGTGTCACACCACAATAGTTTATGGCCTTTATTTCTTCTTATTTCAATGACTTCAACAGCAACATGCAACAGTGAAAGAATTCTGCTAATTCTCAAATGGATAGACCTACTCTCTGTCTCCATTCTTACATGAGCTTCTGATCAGAGTTTTTACTTCAATGACCCAATGACATTAAAAAAAAACAAAAGCCCATTCCCCAGCACGAAGCATGGCCACAGCTTGACTTTGTTTGTCCTCTCTCTTTAAGGTCTCTGCATTCTAGACCGAGTATCCTCACTCTGAGAACTGGTGAAGTTAGAAAGCATATCTCCTTAAGGGCAGTTATAGTTCACAGCAGAGTACTGATACAGAGCTGACAAGCTTCCTCCGGTCACCCCTGTCTAATCAAAAAGCCCACTCTACTCACAGGACACGTGCCCAGAGTAGTAACTAAAACAACTTAATTGCCATTTGTCTCTGTGTCTTAGAAATGCCTATAATCATCTACACCTCATTTGCTTAGGTAAATTCCATATTTGCATTTTTATTTGTTGCCCTTTTCAAAGTGTATTAGGCAAAATTAAATACCTTTCCATTGTCCCAAACCAGCCTTCCCCTTGAAATAACTCAAATCTACAAAGAAGTCCCCACAGCATATCTTAGGACTACGTGGAAAATGGTTTTTAATTTTTAAAGTCTACCACAGGATGCTATGTTCCCCAACCAGAAGCTACTATCTGAATGGAAGCTCATCATTTAACACTTAGTCCAAACCAAGGTCTGACGCAGGTCCAGCTGAGACTCAAAATCATAGCCTTCGGTGTCTTAACTTTCTAGCATCAGATTCCTGCTCAGTAATATGAGACAATGAGAAACAAACAAACAAACAAACCATGAAAACAACCAAAAAGGCTAAGCATGTTCTGTACCACACTGAGGCTATTGTATTTTTTCTAGTTCCTGAGTCACAGAGACTATAACTGTCTGGACACTTGTAAAAAAAAAATGTTTTCGAAATTCTACATGAAGAACTGGTGAGAATGACTCAGTGATTAAGAGCATGTACTGTTCTTGCAGAAGATCCAAGTTTGATCCCTAGCACCTAAGTCAGGCAGCTCACAACTACCTGCCCTCCAGACCTGATGTCTCTGACACATGGCATGTGAACAGACCCATGCACATATACATACATATAAAATAATAATAAATATTTCAAAAAAAGTCTACGTAAAATATTTATCAAGTCAGGACAGAAAGTGTGCACTGAGAACCCCTCTGCAGTATAAAACATACTATATCATTCAAGGAGATGGGAAACAAGGAAAACAAGCCATCATGAAGAGGAGGTGACATTGAGAATCAAGACCAATCTGAATGATGGGAGTGGGTATGTTTTCTTTCTTTTCTCTAGATCTGTATCTTTACATTGGGAAAAATCTCCTGTAAAATTAGTCTTGTGATAGGCAATACTCTCTTATCTAAGAAACCTTAGAATGGGAAGAATCACCTTGGTATGTCTTGCACACCTGTAATCTCACCATTTAGGAAGCTGGCACAGGAAGAATGCCAATTTGAAGCTAGCCCAGACTACAGAGAAAGAACATGTCTGAAAAAGAAGCAGCAGGTAAAATTCTATTCTCGGTTCCATGACAAATGGATCCACAAGTTCATAAAATGTCTTAGGCGCTCACTCACGTGAGCTTTGCAGGCATTTCACACTGTGTGGACTCAACCTGCCATCTCTCGCTTTCTTCACCACCTCCTACATTGTCTCTATTGCACTGAAAACGTCTTCTGCAGACCCAAACTATGTTGATGGTCTCTCATACACCTCTGGCCCACTCTCTCTGACTCAGAACACCTTGCTCCACCCCGTCTTACCACTATCCCACTGAGCCAGCATCTAAATCCAGCCAGGACTGTTCTCCCTACTTGGCGCCATTTGTCTCCACAACTACACTTAACCCTGGACTGTCCCTCTGGAAACACAAGCAGGAAGGAGACACACTGACCTGAAATACCTTCTGTCAAGCACAAAGACTTACAGTTTTTCCTGAATGTCACATGCCTATATCTCAATCTTAGGAGGAGAGAGCTCTATTCAAGGAAAGATCAAACATGTCTTCCATCTGAGAAATGCTGCTTGTTAAGATCTCCATAGCATATCTAGACCTTGATTCAAAGGGGAAAACAATCATTCTTGCAGCATAATTGTAAAAGATGTCCCTTCATAAATTGTTCAGAAATGGGTGATTTTAAACAAAAATTCCACATCATATAATTTTTCTTGGTGTGTATTTGAAGCAAAAAATATTATACAACTTCCTTCCTCCATAAAAAGAAAGTCAAGGTGGGCGGTGGTGATGCATGCCTTTAATCCAGCACTCAGGAGGCAGAGTATGTGGATCTCTGGGAGTTCGAGGCCAGTCTGATCTATAGAGTAAGTTCCAGGACAGCAAGAGTTACAACAGAGAAATGCTGTCTTGGAAAAAAAAAAAAAAAAGGAAAACCAAAGCTAATTCTCCATGACAGCCTGTGGTGATTTCTGTGAAGGGGGACATTTAGACAGTGAGGGACAGAGAAGCACATATCAAAATGCCACAGAACCATCGCTAGTGGGCCAGATGGAGAAAAGCACCTTTAATCTCTCCATTGCTGCAACTACCCAAGAGAGACAGATTCTGGCAACAGACACAACTGTCTTCAGAAAGATAAGAGAGGCAGGTGGATGTTTGCTACTCCAGACACACAAAAGATACCTGGACCTTCAAAGATTATAACACACAGGTTCGGAGAGTTGCCTGAGACTCCCTTCCCCAAATGGGAGGAAGGAATTCTTCCCTTGCATGCCTCCTGACACTGACCATCTGTTCCACAGTGAGAGTGTTACTGACTGTCCCCTTTCCGTCTTCTAATCTCTGCCACTGCGGAAAGATTCCACGTTTTCTCTTGCTGCCTTCGTGTTCTAACTTGTCATCTGCACATTCTAGTCAGAGACCTCCATGGCCATTGAGCTGATCTCCATATTTGGTTCCTGGGTCATTCATGGGTATGTTCATTCATGTATTTCAGAACTACAACTTTTAAAACCAAATAAAGAAGGAGAGAAATATTGTTGGGGAAGAAGTACTTTGCTATACTATTGAAAATGACTGTGGTAAGGTTAGATTGAATTATTTTTCAAGCAGGAAGGGATTCTTTTCTTTGTTTTGTTTGTATTTTGTGTCAGGTATTAGTAGGCGTAATGTACCACTCCAAGCTTCAGTGGAAATACAAAGATGAGACCTAATATTTTTCTCCCCCTTTTATTGACAATAGATTCATTTTCCATACAATATATCCCGATTATGGTTTCTACTCCCTCTACTCTTTCCAGTTCCTCCCCACCTCCCGTCCCATCTCGATCTGCTGCCTTTCTGTCTCTCATTAGAAATGAAAAGGCTCCTAAGAGATAACATCAAAGCCTAACAAAATAAAATATAATAAGATAAAACAAAAACCACCACATATCAAAGTTGGACACAGCAACTCAACAGGAGGAAAAGAACCCTAGAGAGGGCACAATAATCAGAGACCACTCATTCACACACTCAGGAGTCCCATAAAAGCTCTAAAATGAAAGCTAATATATAAAGAGAGAAGACCTGATGAAGAGCTGTACACGTTCTGTGCTTGCCATTTCGGTCTCTGTGAGTTCATATTGCTCAGTTGACTTAGAAGGCCTCGTTCTCCTGGTGCCCTCCATTTATCCCCTCTGGCTCTTCCACTCTTTTTGCCTCCTCTTCCATGGAGTTCCCTGAGCTCTGAGGGGAGGGATTTGATGGAAACATCCTATTTATGACTGAGTGTTCCAAGGTCTCTTACTCTCTGTGGAATGCCTGGCTATGGATCTCTGTATTTGTTCCCATCTGCTGCAGACTTGATCTTAACAAAAGGTTGTGCCATGAGATTATGACTTGCCACTAAACTTAAAACCCACGCATGTGAATGCATGTGTGTGACTGTCTGTCTGTGTTTGATGAGACTGAACTAGGGCCTTGTTCATACTGGTAAGTGCTCTATTATCTACCACTAGGCTGTACACCTAGCTTGATTAGAAACAGGGTCTTTCTATAAAGCCCAGGTAGGCCTCAAACTTGAGATCCTCCTGTCTTAGCTTGCTGAACACTGGAATTATAGCTACATACCACCATTCCTGGGCCAGGAGTAAATTCTTTATTAAATTAAAAATTATACAGGCCCTACACTAATTAATCCAGTCACTAACCTACAGTATGATGCATGAATTCAGGAAGGTTAGATATTATGTCTGAGGTCACATGGTTTACAAGAGGGAATCCTAACCCTAGGTTCTCCAGCGTCAAGATCTATGTTCTTAAAACTGTGATTTTTCTAGGCCAGTAATTCCATAACTGGAAAACTAAGTGCCTTGATGAACTTGTTGGATGGCTGATATGTGTGCTTCATTTTTCTTTCCTCTAGTTTTCTCAACAGGTCTGGTATTGGAGCTCTGAGATTCTACACTCTCATGCAGGGTCTGTGTGCCAAAGAGTACAAAGAAGTACAATCATTGTTATGAGATGTCAGAGGGAAAGAGGTTTCTCCAGAATGTACACACAAAAGAGCAGGGGCTTATCAGTCACAAAGAGTTGGCCCTGGCATTTAGCTCTGCTATTTGCTGGCCATATGAACACAAGAGGCTTAACCTTTTAAGAAACTCCATGTTTCCATTTGCAAAACAAAGACTGATCTTAGACCTACTGAGAAAACTAGAGGAAAGAATGAAGAACACATATCTGCCATCCAACAAGTTCATCAAGGCATTTAGTTTTCCAGTTATGGAATTACAGGCCTAGAAAAATCACAGTTTTAAGAACATAGATCTTGAAGCTGGAGAACCTAGGGTTAGGATCCCCTCTTGTAAACCATGTGACCTCATACATAATATCTAACCTTCCTGAATTCATGCATCACAATGTAGGTTAGTGACTGGATTAACTAGTGCAGGGCCTGGCATATCTTAAGACCTCAGTCAACAGTAGCCAGTATTACAGAATTGCAACTGGGAACCCTTCATTCACATAATGAGTAGAGGCATGAGTAGAGCTGGGATATGTAAAACATAGGAACAAGGGCAGACACTATCAATGGGAATAAAAAGTTGGACATCAGCAGTATTTGGAGCAGCTGGACCCTATAGAAGTGACAAGAAGGAAGGCTACTTAAATTGAAGCTGGAGTTCATGGTTATGGAAATGTCTCTGCAACCACATCTTTCTCAGCCAATGCTATTTCCCCGAAGGCTTCGCAACTGATGTGACTAAGAAAATAACTGTCCCAGAGATTATTGCATGTCTTGAAATTGATGAATGTATAAAAAATGCAATACAAAATATGACTGTGTGATAAAAACATCCCTACTTTTTTCATGGGATGCTAAATGCAGGTGATCACACAGACTTAGTTGGTATTTATAGAATCAATTAATCCTACAGTTTTCTCCTGATGTACACCTACATTTTCTCTTTATAAATCAAAAACATTGATTCCCTCATTCATTTTATTAAGGAGAAATGGACGTCCACAGTTCAGTTGGTGTATTAGGTGATGCTAAACTTTACATATTCAACAAATGCAGTTTCAAAACAACAGCCTTTTGATCCCTAACCTTATTTTGGCATTTACTAATATACTCATTAAGCCAGGAAACTTGGCTTATTATGGATTTTCTATCATTAAAAAGACTTATAAACCCTTAGAATATTATGCAATGGCATTTACCTATTTCTGCAATTCCAGAAAAAAACTGAATTAGAGAATGAGAAAAAAATTCTATTCTTAATTGAGTTTTCCTTATTTAAATTCTGTACCTTCAAACATATTTTGTTCAACTGTAAGATTTCAGTATGTAAATATACATGGTTCTCTATTAGGAAGCTTTGTAACTTTGGGCAAATTCTTTCAGCCTTGATTTTCTCCAGTACGAAAAGAAGTAGTTGACTTGGTCCGTCCATAAGGTCCCGCCCAAGTGACAAATTCTGTAGATCTAAGATTCAAACAAGTTGCTTTTTGAAAGTGTTTAGATATTGACATGGGGGAATGCATATTAATCCACCTCTACAGCCTCAGAAATAAAAGTCTGAGGGTGGTTAAACTGAGGAATGCAGTCATATTGAAATGAAAATCAAGAGTAAGAGAATTGGTACCTAGGAGCAATCATTTGAGTAGGGTAAGAGAAAGAAGTAAGCAGTGGTCCCCATCCAAAAGCAAAGATCATTTCATTGGCTTTCCTAAGTGAGGATAGTTCTCTGAGGAAAGCAGAGGAACAGATGAGAGCGCAATATTCAAGGCAGAGTAAACACCAGCAAGGCTCTGGGAAAAGAAAGACAACCATGATAGTCGGCTGGACACCAGCATCTTTCCAAAACCTTAGTCTTTCTTCCCTGTGAAGGGTCTCGAAATGAAGTGCTCCCAGTTCTTCCCCTCCTCACTCCCTGTGCTGGTACTTGAATCTGATGAGCCATCAGGTGCTTACAGGAAGCTACCTTCTCTTTACTTGTTCATTATATTTAACTGGCTCAGAAAAAAGTGCACCCATTCCTTCTAGCATGACTCATTACAAAATGAAAAAAAAAAAAAATAAGGGAAGAAGAGGAAAAAGGAGAAGGGGAAGGGGAAGGGGAAGGAGGAGAAGGGGATGCAGCTCTTACAAATCAAAATTATGCTTCCCTAACATTTTGAGGAAAAGCATGATTTAAAAATGAAAATTAGGATTTGGTTTTTTGTTTTTGGCTCTACAATATTCTTCCATAGACCTACAAATTCAGCATAATTGTTCAGGAGTTCTCCCTCAGGCTTACACAAAACCATAAAGCATTTTACCATTCCTTACAGAAAAAAGCAAAGGTGTGGTTTCATCAACCTCTCTGTAAGTGACAACCACACTAGCCAGACTGGTGTGTGTCTATAATCATAAAACTTGTGAGGGACAGACAGAAAGGTCAGGAGTTCAGCGTCTTCCTTGGCTACCTACAGAGTTTGAGGCAGCCTAATTCACATGAGACTGTCTCAAATAACAAAAAAATAATAATGATGTTTTTAAAAAAACAAAACAAAAAAACATAGCCATTGACAATATTTAGGGATGAGAGTAAAGTTAAGCTTGCCAAAGCCCATCCCTGAAACATATTAGCTTGGCAATCGTCACAGAATTTAAACCCCCAAAGTTGTAAACAAAATATAGAGCGCTCTTTTGTTCATGACACGTCATGAACAAATTACCAAAATGTGTTTTCTCCTCAGGTGTCAGTTTTTCCCTCTTCCAGTGACTGATGGCTCCCAGTGTTATTACAGAAACAGATTGATCTTTTTAATGAGCCACTTTAATAGACTCCAAAATCTCACCGTGGCTGCTCATCCATGTCAGACCATATGCACCAACAAAACATTCACTGAAACAACAAAAAATCTCTGCTGTCAGACAGCTATGTACTCTATAAAATTTCATATAGTAGAGCAGGATATACAAATAAATAACCAGAGAAGAAGAAAATGCATATGCAAACAAGATACAGGAAATATATGTGAAATCATACTGTAGAGACCCATATTTTCTTGGCTCTGATCAAATTCCCACAAGACACAAACGTATTTACACAACATATTCTCATTACCCTTCCTCCTAACAGAAAGAAAAAGAAAACCTATTTGCCATCTCTCCATTATAAAAGACACAACAGTTTGAGAAAGAATGTTCCATCCATAGGAAATCTGGCTGCAGCTACTGTCCCTAAATAATCAAGACAGGACACAATGGGAGACTCTGCTAAGTGTAGTCCACCTGGCTGAATGAATATACACAGAGACCATCAGAACAAGAATGCTATCTTTGTATTTATCATAGCTATCTACGCCTTCTGTTATACCCTCCTAGAAATAAAGTCTCCTCCTCTCTGTTTAGTACTTGTCTTTCTAGAAACATGCAATAACTCAATACTTGCACACAGTACTCATTTCCTGCAACATTAATGTGCTCAGATCGCAAGAAATGCACATGCAATCCACCTACCCTTGAGCCACTTTGTGGTTCACACAGTTCCACTTAGATTATACAACTCTTTTTAAAACCTAACGCGCTGAGGATTGAACACTTACTCAGCCCTAAATGGGACATCTACCTCTCACCCTTTCAAAGGCTCAGAGAGGATCACAGAAAAGGAGGCAGAAAGAATAGAAAGACAAGAAGATGGGTAAATTGCTATGAAATCCTGTCTTGTGGACATGACATAGCTTTTGTACCAATGACCACAAGCTCACACTCTAGCAATGGCTACCTACATAATATTGCATCGCAGATGAGAAAGGGACTTCTAAGGCCCAAACCCTCCAAAAATAGCTACAGGCAATTAATGATTGCTAGAAGAGGATTCATATTCCTTAGTAGTGCAGTCACTGGTGAATGAGTTGTCCTCTTAAATAAATAGTTCCTACTCATGCTCATGCAAGTGACCATAATTATATTCAGTGGGCCACAGAAAGAAAGGAAGAACAATGTCTAAGGGAGGAAGAGGAGGCCTTTGTTGGGAAGAAGTGACTTGACGGGAGGAGGAAGAAGATGGTGGGTGGGGAATATGAAGAAAGGCATATAGCACATACATATAAGCATACATAATATGCACACAGACACACACTCACAAACACACATACACACACACACACACACACACACACACGCTCACACATCATGTCATGCCAGGCTTGGTAGTTCATGCCAATAATCTGAGAATTTGGGAGGCTGGATTACAAAGTGAGACCCTTCCTCAAAAAAGAAGAGGAAGAGAAGGAGGTAGAGAGAAGGGGAGATGGAAGGAAGGAGGGAGAAACCTTATTTCAAGAGAAAGGATTATAGCATAAGAAGTGCATAACAGGGTAGGTAATTATTGCAGGCAACGTAGCTTGCTTATAATAAAGCTCTGATTCTCAAAGCCAGTACTGTGTTTAAGGGCGGCTCATCTGGCCAGAGATAGAGGTCTCTGAGTAATTACAAGGCCCCTAGGTTCCTATGAATGCAGAACACAGCTGTACCAGAGGTCTGATCTCTCAAAGCTGTTTAAAGTTCAGAGAAAGACAACAGATCAGTATATTCTAGAATATGTTTCATTTTAAGCATCTTCATAGTTCACACATGCTGCGCAACATGCTACTGAGACTTCACATACATGCTACGAATACCTATGGCTGCAGTATTCATGAAAATGGTTTAATAAGGCATGTGGAAGTTTCATGTGTATGCCATATCCCACAATTACCCTGTGGGTTTACTGGAAAGAGGGCTCCCTTTTCCCTTCCTTAGAACTGTCTGGCTTGAGAGCAGAGAATCTGATGAGCTAAATATTGGCTAGTAAACAAATATTTTCAGCAAATAGGTCATATGCTAACCCGATCATATAGCTGTTATCTTGACTCGGCTCATCTGGCTGCCCACGAGCTTTCTCTAAGTTCATATAGCATTCCTTAGATCAAATAGCTACTGTTCTGTGTTCACTAACTAACACGTGCAGGCCAACTTTCAGATGCATCATGATTTAAGGAAACAGAACAACAGCCTTCACGAAACACTGGAGGGTAAAATCTATGGTTGGGTTAAGCTATGCAATGAGTGAGAATTTCAATGCTGAGGTGTGTCTAAGAACTTGGAATGTCTGTCAATTGCTCATCTTTACATTTTAGTTTTAATAATGAATCCTGCAGGTCCATCTGTACCAAAGCTGCCCAGACACAGGCCAGAGACTCACTTCTCTGTAAAATTCTAGGCCAGCGTGAGATGGCCAGGACTGGTCCTGTGAGAGATAGAAGCTAGCCATTTCAAAGTGACCAAAAACATGCCTTCACGCTTGAGACAGGAGGAAAGGCCACAGTCGGTCCAGGGGCCTCCTCCCTCTCACCTGTCTGGAGTCCGCCTCTTCCCGTTTTCGTTCACATCGAGAAGCAGCTCTGAGGAGTCAACTGGGGAGGTGGTGCTGGCGTCCAGAAGCAGCTGTTCATGCTGAGCGAGGTACTGGGCAGGGTTCTGTTTGGCTAGCCGTGCGCAGTGGAGGAGTTCACGCTGTAGCAGGGGCAGGTTGGCCTGCAAGGACATGACAGGCAGGAGACGGGACAGTCAAAGGCTGATCTGTCTACCTGGTGAGTCTGCTGCGTAAACACCGGGGCAGCACAAGCCATGCAGCGGCATCAGAGGCATCAGAGGCACACTTGCCTCAGGTTCAGTGCAAGGCACAACCAAAGACTGTGCTACAAAGTGCCCAGGTTGCTCCGAAGCCATGTGTGAGGTGTTTGACCCTGTGAGCCTCTTCACCTCTCCTCTTTTTCCTTATTGATAATACACCCAGCAACACTTGTGACTCATAAGGGCCCTGATACCATGGAAGTTCTACAAGAGGCAAGATTCAAACTCCATCCATGAGCAAATGTCGGTATTTTCCAAGGAGGAAAAGTTTTATAAAGTGCTCGGCATACAACTAAGCCCAAATAAGGCTCCTTAGCACGTTCGGTTGTATTTAGGGACTTATTGGTCAAACAAAAGGCCAGCCTCATGAAATACCTTTCATCAACTTTTAACTTCAAATGACAGGCACACCAACAAGCTGATAGATAATTCTAACACTGTCCAATGTAGTAAAATAGGAAACAACCTTACACATTGTGAGATATTGAAACGAAGCCAAAGACAGCATTTTATTTACTGTGAGTTGCTTTGCAATATAAATTTGGGTTGTTGCTATTTTTATTTATTTCCTTTCTCTTTATTTTTATTTATTGTGGGGAAGGGGATAACATTAGAAAATGACCTTGTTCTCCCAATAACACTTCACACTCAAAAGAAAAAAAATCAATAGTATACATCTCATCATGATTCAGGGATTTGATTTGTAGGAGCTAGGGCATGCACACTGATTAATCCATCAGGTAGAAAGCATTTCTGAATACAGGGCAGTCAAGCTGCCTTCATCTTTGGGCCCGAGAGTCTTTGGGACAACACCCTGGAGAGTTACAGCAGGCAGACACTGGGGTTGTCTACTTGCATCTCAGATCCATCTTCTGAGAGCACTGATACAGGAACTAGCTCATAATAACACTAAAGCCTACTCACACACCCATGGCCTACAGATGAGGATGACTGCTACATTCCACACACTCTAACAATGGAAGAACCACCTCCACGACCTCAGCGCTTACAGCAAACCCTTTGTAATTAGTAAGATGATCAGGTGAAGCAATGCAGTTCCAAATATTCTTAAAGCTCTTGCTTTCCTCCTTAGTGAAGGTAGAGCTAGAATACACCATGCCATGAAACAACACAATGAAAAGCATCTCCAAGCCAGGCATGGGACATATACCACTATGTTCCAGCACTCAGGTGGCTGAGGCAGGATGAAATGCCATTGTGTCTGAGGCCAGCCTGGGCTACACAGTGATTCCAGGTTTGCCAGGGTCACAATGTGAGCCTCTGTCTCAAAATTAATATTTCCACAAGAACAGTTTTAAAGTTATTATGTGTGTGTATGTATATGTATATATATATATATATGTGTATATATATGTGTGTGTGTGTGTGTGTGTGTGTATGTGTGTGTGTGTGTGTGTGTGTGTTAGATTATCCTAAAGAGTATACTACATATTTCCCTTTAGGGGCCCCAAATACTTAAAAACATAAATAATGGTAGGATGAGAAACAGATTAAGAACGGAGAGATTTTAAACACACACACACTTGCATGAGTCCATTAAGAGAGTACAACACTAGAGAGATAAGAATGAAAGGAAAGGATAAAGACCCTTCTTGGATTTCTCTGATACTGTCTTCTGCATTCATCCTATTAGAAAGTAGTCCCTGCCAGCATACCCTCTCTTCCTCCTCGCCAGTACCCACACAGGATGCCTGCCGCATCAGAGTCAGCTGGAACCACAGGTAAAGTCTCGATGAGATCCTACAGAGACCGTTGAAAACCAATCCCACTCCTTCAGGAATGTTAGCAATATTTAACTAAGCAGGCAAACCCAGTGTTGCCAGCTAAGAGAGACAAATTCCCGAATGATAATCAGGACAATTGACTCAGGCTGGACATCTTGTGTGCAGATGTCTTTTGGCAAAGCATTCCCTGGCTCCCATCCAGAAACAGCCCTTAATATATTCAGTACAAGAGTTGATTTTTAAGATACATAAAATAGTAGTTCTGGAGAAATGTTATAAAATATGTATTTATTGGAATATGTATTACTGATAAGAACTTTTAAACCTCAGAATTAATCAAATACAGGGGACTACTTTTAAAAGAATGTGGTTAGATCACAAATAGATTATAATCCACGTATAAAACTTGCTGATGTTAATAGAAAAGATGCTACATCTGTGACTGCCTTCACGGAAGAAGTTTTCCTTAAAAATCCATCCTATCTGTGCTTTGATAGGTTCCTAGCCCCGTGTTTAATGCAGTCTCTGCCACACAGCTGAGTGACTAATAGGAAACACATATGCCTCCAGCTTCGAATTTAAATGTATGGACGGCACAAGACAACAGGCTTTCACGTGGTACTCAGTTTAATTTAGCGATTCCATAAACATCTTCTTTCAATTTAAAAAATATGGTAATACAAAGCAATTTTGTTTGCTCTAATTCTGGTGCCAGATTAGGTAATTAGAATGGTGTCTAATATCCTTCCAGTAAATGTTTCTCCATAAATGCAAAATGGAATGGAGGGTCTGCGGGTTACATTAGCTTAATGAAAACAAGACTTTAGTGCATATTGTTACAGCGGTGTTTGAATGCACTTATTAAGGCCCGACTTCCCACAACCATATGGTTTCTGTCATTAATGTCTCCTTTGAGGAAAAGCACTAAAATTAGAAAAAAAAAGTTATATCTTTGATTCCAATGATCCCAACTAAATGATATGGTAACCATATGGTGTACAGCAGTGATAGAAGAATCTGGAAGTGTCCTTGTAAGCTTTTTAAAAAATTTTTTGGCTGCCAACTTGACCCTGAAAAGTGTTTGTTGTTTTTTGTTTTGTTTTGATTTTTTGCCTTCCCTTTTTTTTTCCTTCCTTACAGAGAAATAGAGAGAGACAGAGACAGCACAGAATCCAGTGGTATTCACAAAGGAAACAGCATTCATATGATGACAGTTATAGAGAAAACAACTCTTTCTCAGAAAGCCAAAGATCTTAGACTCAACCAACTTACTCAAACAATTAAAAAAAAAAAAGTATGAGAATGCTGTAAACTCTTTGGAGGAAAAGATTAATTTATTATATCTTTAAGCTTAAATGCACAACTGAGAATGAATGAAAAAAATCGTAATTGGAATCTGGGTTTCTATTAGAAAAAGATCAGATTTATAGGTTTGTCGATACTGTCTGCATACAATATTTTATTTTGCCCCAGAAAGAATAACTGCCCAGGAGGCTCACCATGGAGTGCAGTTTAAGCAAATGTTTCCAGGGTTTAAGATACTTATTTGGAACTCATGTATCTGATCAAAAATAAATAAATAAGTAAAAAATACAAGATGAAATTTTATACAGTATGCTGGTCAGCAATGGGACTTTGTATGTCCCAAGTACCAAGATCTGGGTGCCAGGAGGCAAGGAAAACACCTCCTCAGCAGAGATGATAGACACACAGTCTTCCAAATGCTTCTGTTGAAAGTGACCTCCAAAGGAGAAGGCAAATAGACCACTCCCAGTAATTAGTCTGCTAAACCAGGGTGAGCTCACTGGGACTCTCTATCCCTGAGCAATGTGCTTACCCAAATCAATAGCTATTCTACCAAAGCTATAGGATCTTTCTGTACTCATTTGTGAATTAACCACCTGGCACACTGAATGAAAATGCCCCTTCTTTCTCTTGTGAATTCCTTTTGCTGCTTTGTTTGCTTGTTTGTTTCTGCTTTATTGAAGAGATGACAGGAGGAGGCAGGATGCTCAAAACAGAAAACTAAAAAGGATGTCTAACCCCACACCTCAATCACTACTCAGCCAAACATTCCTCGGGCATGCCACTTGTGCTCAATTTCTTCACTGGCAAAAAGAACGGAGAGGTCTGATCTTTCCAATCCATGAGGTTGTTGTAAAGATAAAGTTACAAGTAGAAACAACAACAAAGGAAAGAAAAAAAAAGAAAAAAAAAAGAAAAACCCCGAAAAACTAAACTCTCATCTGATGTATCTCTTATAAGGACAAGCAAAATGTAAGATATAACTCATCTCAGATTACAAAAAAAACCCCACATTCAACAAGGTATCTAAACTCTTTGCCAAGCTTTGGTACCCTATCTCATTTAAAAGGCTTTCTTTATAAATTTAGAATTACTTAAAAAATGATCACAAATACCTATCTACTAGGCTAGTTTCTATCCAGAAAATGAAGTCAAAAAGCCCCTTAAATATTTTGACCTCTTTCTAAGTAGAAATACAGTTATGACCTAGAGACAATATGGTTTGAAATACTTTCCAGACCAGTGAGCTGTGCAATACCTTCAAAAACGGGATGACAAAAGGTCTCAGTGGGAAGTTAGTAGCTTCTTGCAGTTTGGAATGAAATTCTTCAATTGTCAAAGTAGAGTTCTGTGGAGAAAATATGTATTATACACACATTTTTCTCAGTAAATATAGTAAACACTGAACCTAATAAATTGCTAATATTGGCATAAAATAGTATAATAACAGACACAAGATACAGAATTTTTAATGTACAATCTGACTTTGTAAAGCCAAGATCATGTCCCATAGCATGCTGCATCCCTAGCTCTAAAAATCTGCATTTGAAAGAAAAACACTTTAAATATGGTTCTTGGAGAAGTGTGATGAACACTAATAATCTTTCAGAGAATCCTTCTAGTTTTGAAAAACCCTCTAATGCACCAGTTCTCAACCTGTGGGTCATGACCCATTTGGAGGTTGAAAACCCTTTCACAGGGGTCTGCATATCAGATATTTACATTATGATTCATAACAGTAGCAAAATTACAGTTATGAAGTAGCAACAAAAATGATTTTATGGTTGGGGGTAACCATATTAAAGGGTCGAAGCATTAGGAAGGTTGAGAGTCACTGCTCTAATGTAACCTTTAGGAAAAACAAACACACTTGGTGAAACACAAACACACATGGTGAGTGTTAAAGAGTCTTTTTTATTCGCCACAGATACCATGTTGGTGTAGCTTTCCATCTCGTGTTGTCTACAAAAATGTCTTTGTTCAAGGGGAGTGCCCGTAATAAGTACTCTGCTGTGCTACTCAGGCTGAAGAGGAGATATGAGCCTATGCTAAACCAGTGGGTTTTATACATCCTCAAAATACTCCTCATTTATCCTGAGACAATGTTTATCCCTTGGCCCAAACAGATGGAACAAAACAACCCAAGTTCATTCCTAGCCTACCCTGTATCAACAAACAAGCCCCTAGGATTCGTGTCCTGCAATGGGCAATGCATTGACAAGATCACCTACTCAAAAGACATTCAACTTATAGTAAAGGCACTGAATAAACTAACTATACTTTGGACATTTTCCTTAGTCCTTGGGCAGAGTTATTATAGCTGATTAAGACTTGGGTGTTTATGACTGAATACTCTTAGAATATTGCTCCCTCCACTTTCTGTACCCCTGCATTTCCTTTTGAAGACAAATATGGGGTGACTAATGTTTTATACCCTCAAACTCAAAGCATTTTCAGATGACACTATGAATAAATGTGAATTTCCTATTTATAAGAAACAGGTAGGGTTCCTGTTGATGATCCTGCCTAGCACCATTCTTAATTCCACCTAATATAACATCACCATGTATTTCCTTATGATTTAGTGCCCAAGTTCAAACCACTGCCCTGCCCATATCACCTGCATGGTCTCATTTATTTTAGTGAGTAACTATAAAATTCAGTTTCTCTATGTAAAAATATGTATAAAAATCACTCCTTTAAAGGTTAGTTCCAAGAATTAAATAAAATGTCCTGAGGTCAGATGCATAAAACAAATATCCCCGGGTTCTAAGGAAGGCAAGGGTGGCCCACACTGGCAATCCTATGATCCCAGCACTTAGGACACTGGGGCACAAAGATTAAGAGTTCAAGTCCAGTCTCACTACACTGTAAGCTCTAGGCTAGCATAGTCTACATCCTGAAACCTTTTCTCAAAAAACAAACCGAAAAACAAAAGTCTCTTCTCTACTCACTTAACATCCAGGCTGAGCGTGGGGTTGTTAAGCCCAGCACTTGGGAGACAAAGACAAGTGGATCTCTAGGATCCACCAGTAGGCCAGTGTACCCTACATATCAAGCTATAGGACACAGGCAGGACTACATAGTGAAATCCTGTCTCAAAAAAAAAAAAAAAAAAAAAAAGGAAAAAAGTCACTTCTCATTGTATATTGACCTACTAGCAATTTCCTACTTCTTTATAAAGATTTTAGGTAAGCTAATATTTAAAAAAATTATTTTGCTCAAAAAGTTTATCACTCAATAAGTAGAAAACTCTATCTAATGCTATCAAGATTTTCTACCTTTTAAGTTTTGAAACCACTTTTCATTTAAAAAATATTAAAATTTATGTTTGGGAAAATTTTTATTTTGTACAAGGTCTTGCTATATAGCCCAGATTATTTTCCCAACTCTCAGTCCTTCTGTTACAGCTTTCTGATGCTAGGATTGTTGTATCTGACCACACTCAGCTCAGAACGTTTTAAAACTAATAACAAATTCATCAATTATTTGATGTAGTTGCTGTGGATTTACTTTGGGATTCCCTATCTTGTTTACATGTTGAAAGGCCTATATCATTTACAAATGTAAGAGGGGCTATAAAGAGCCAAGCATGTTGCTCAAAACTATTAATCCCAACACCTGGAAGAGGCAGGTAGATCTCTGTGAGTTCAAGGGCAGATTGATCTTCACAGTGAGTTCTGGAACAGCCAATGCTACAGAGTGAGACCCAATCTCAGAAAAAAAAAATAGAATGGATAGACAGAAAGAAGAAAAGGAAGGAAGGAAGGAAGGAAGGAAGGAAGGAAGGAAGGAAGAAGAAGGAAGGAAGGAAGAAGGAGGGAAGGAAGAAGGAAGGAAGGAAGGAAGGAAGGAAGGAAGGAAGGAAGGAAGGAAAGGAGAGAGGGAAGCAGACAGGGAGGGAAGAAGGAAGGAAGGAAAATCAATAAATATAAAGGAAAAGATAAGTGACTGACCTAGGATCTTGTATAATGATACACCTCTGTCTACATCACCATCTGTCCTGGGAGACAGAACTGCTAGACTGAGAAACAAGGCATTTCTCTTTATTTAAATGCAAACGCTATTAAATGCAGGCAATGGTGATCCAAGGCCTGTATGCTGGTCCTGTTTTGCCCATGATTGTTCCACATAATGAAATTAAATGATCTGTGGGCCAGACCTCAGTTCCACTGCAGCCCCTGAGGGAAAGGCTGTACAGGGGAGTCCTCAGTCCTCAAGACTCAGTACTGGAAAACACAACCTTCTTAAGGATTAGGGAATCACTTGTTTGTGTCAAAAATCACAATTAATGTAAAAGTGATTTGAGAGTAAGGGGTTAAAGAGGATATATGCTTTCACTTCCCATTCGATAATGTACAGAATACAGTAGAATGCACCAGAACAGTTTCCAAACTAATAGTCTAAATAATTCAACCTACAGTAAAGAATTAGCTTAAGATGATAAAAATAAATAAGACAAAAAGGGCACGAGTTCCATAATCCCAGAACTCAGGAAGTTGAAACAGGAAGAGCAGAGTTTGAGGCCCTCCTGGGCTATAGAATGAATTCAATTAACTGTTTCTAGATGGATACAGGTTAGAGAGACATGAGGAGCTACTTTCTGATGAGTACAGGCTGAGAAGATGAAAAGATTCCAGAAGGTTGAGGGAGGGTATGGTTCTGTAAAAGAATACTTGCCTAGCACATGTCGGGCCCTGGGTTCAAGCCCCACCACACATGCACATGACTTCATACATCTCACACTGACACATGAACTCTCTCTCTCTCTCTCTCTCTCTCTCTCACACACACACACACACACACACAGCAGCTCTGAATCTGAAGATGTATTACTGGCAAGAACTGTAGAGTGTGACTGTATTATTATTAATGGCAGGGAACTGTACAGTTAAAAATCGTAATTATGGTAAATTTTATGTATATTTTACAATAAAATCTTTAATGCCATTAGCCTAAAGAATGAAACTACATAAAAGAAAAATATATTACTTGTTATAAATCCTTGTTCATCTAAGCCAACAGTAAAAATCCTAAAGCAATGACATTAAAATGAGCACTCAGCTAGATTAAGTGACTCATTAACATAGCAAAACCACTCTATTATTGTAGAAAGCCCTTAACTATACCAGGAGACCTTGCTTATTAAAAGAGTCCTATACACACACGTGTGTGTATTCAGAAACATGTATGTGTATGTATGCATGTATATAACACACAAGCATATAAACACACACATACATGTACAAGTACTTATGGCCAAGCCAACAATTCATTTGTATTCCTATATTGTTATCAGTCAACTAGTAAAATTGTCTATGGTAGGATCCATTCATACTCATAATACAGAACTGAAAAACACTTAGGATCACTGTAGAATGAAAACACTGTAGAATCAAAGAGATTTGCACAGTACCTGAAGATATAGAAATTTCTATGAGTTTGGGACATCTATTTTTCTTGCCCGACCCCCCAGCCCACACACTACTTCTTATTCCGAAAAAATGATTTCCGTTTGCTTACCACCAGTCCTAGTACGAGGGTGCGAACTCTTTCTCCAATCTCTGGTGAAATATCATTGCCAAACTGCTGCAGGGTAGTAAGAAATCGTTTCAGCTTGCTGAGTTGCCTAGCACCACAGGCTGGAGGCAGCTGTTGATTAGCCAGAGAAGAGGAAGAAGAAGAGGAAGGCCCGTTGCTAAAGCCATTAGGCGGTGAGGGGGCGCCATTCAAGGCCGTAGGGGAATGGCTGGCGCCATTCGTTACTGTCAAGGGCACAAAATCAGAAGGGAAAGGTAAATTTACAAAGAGAACGCACGAAGGAACTGCCACTAAGAATCCTTGCCTTGAGAGTTACAGGTTGTGGAATCTCAAAAACACTGGGACATTTTTGCACAATGTTTGGACATCACAGCATCAGGTACTCTGTCAACTCTGAGCCTCCTCGTCACAGTGAGGGGCAGGCTGCTGCACAGAAGCTGATAATAAACGGAGCCTGCTGCTTGCTGCACGGAGCCAGCCCTGCCTCCCATGTGCACATGTGCCAACCACCTGAAATGCTTCAAACACAGCACAAACAGCTTCGGATGTCAGCCTTTGTCACGGGCTTACATCAGTATAACAGGACGGTTTCTCCCTGAACTGCTCCCCTAGAGAAAGTGTACATTTGGTGGGGACTAAATTTATCGCTGAACATTTTTAATCATGTTTTGTACACACAACTGACAGCTGTGTTTATAGAAAGAGGACTTTCAAGTTTTAACCTTGTACCACCCAATTAGAAGGCTATTTTCTTTCCCTCTTATTTCTTAACCATTTATGTAGGGGTAAAATGTAAGTTTTACATAGGAAGATAGGAAGACAAAAATGGATTGGGGATTTACTAAGGAGTTACTTTAGGCAACTCTAGCCGAGAACACGGGTTAGTAGTAACTTACTAAATTCCTTTCTGATAAAACTTATTTGAACATCAAGACACTGATCTATAGGAACTAGCACAGACATAGTGGTGTGCTGTGGCACATGCCTGGCAATCCAGCACTTGGCAGGAGGATAATGAATTCAGCAAGTCTGAGGTAGGTGTGGGCTACACAGTGAGATCCTGCCTCAAAAGCAAAAGCCACACAGAGAATTAAATAATCTCAATGAGGGACAAAGTAACCTATCAATGCCAGCTCACCAGGCCTTGTGACGGGAGACATCTACCTGTCACCATGACTTTGGATAACACACCATTCGATGACAGGTTACAACTTGGCATGTCACAACCTTCTGCCCTACGCACATTTGGAAAGATCTTTTAAACGGAAGAGCAGCCATGCATGAATGCTTAGGGTGTCTATCTTTAGAGACTCAGGGATCTACTTTTGCCTCTGAGATCTTTTTCATTCATATGGTTTCAGGGCACATGGTCCGTTAATAGTATCATCTATAACAGATAAACATTTCTTAGCTTCACGAAGCTTTGATGACAATTTTAACCAGAACTGTGAGACTGATTGAAACCACTCTACCCAAGTGCCCATGCTAGAATGGGGAAGCTGCTTGGTGTTCAGAATTTTCTACCCTTTTCTGGAACGCTACAAGAAGGCGTATATCCCACTGACTCAGAGCGCAGGACCTGAGCTGTATGCAAGTGGAGAAAGGTTTGACAAAAGCCTGGCAGGCCTCTGACAAGAAGCACGCTGCTGACTCCAGAAAGGCTTCTACAGGTGACTGTTGCGTCAAGTAAGAGCCTTTTAAATCTCAGAATGTGAAGTTGTTTAAAAAAAAAAAGTGTATATATACATATGTGTATATATACATATATATATATATATATATGTATATATATATATATATATGTAACTATTTAAAATAGAAGAAAGCAAGGTAGGAGGAACTATAAATAAATATAGCATATTTCTATGTTCTCAGTGAAACTGAAAAACCAAAATAAAGAGCTTGACATTAACATGAATTAAAAGTCATAGGTATAACTAGAGCAAGAGAGCAAATGTAATATTTATTTGCTCAAATTGCAGCAGATTACAGTGTCGAAGTAATAATATAAAGGCAGGCAATATTGTTGTTCCAATTACACCTAAAACATGACATTTTTTTGGGGGGAGGGTGTTCAATAACCATCACCCACTAGCCAGCTTCCAAGGTTTTTGCACTTTATTCCGCACACAAGCATTAATACTGGATTTTATTTTTCCTTGATTTTTTTTTTTTTATGTGCAGAAACATTTCAAATTAACCTTCAAAACTGAAAACTTCAGTTCAGAACTGAGCGCTTACATGTCGTTGGCGTAAATGAGCTGGTTCTTGGAGCTCCTTGAGTGGTGGGGGGAGGCGGCATCGCTGGAGGAGTCAGCCTAGATTGTGTCTTCACATCCACAGGTGAGTCTGGCATTGTGGAGTGTTTCTCAGTACGATCTGGGAATGCCACCAGGAACACGTTATTTCATTCCTTAAACACCCGGGGTTTCAAAAGTGGTGGGGGGTCTGTCGTTTCAGAGGCACACACACACACACAAGAAATTCAACATCTTCTCTCAATAAAATACATTTATCTGTGGAAGTTTAAAGCAGGACTCTACCATCCAAGCTCCACTTGAGAAGGTGTAGCACAGATGGTAGGACCTCATTTGTAACCAGGCTATAAAATACCCTATTGTTATTTCTGGCTCGGGCAGATGCTACCTTGGTAGTGTTGTACGCACCAGCACAACTTCACTTGGTGCTGCAGTCAACATTAGCGACAAGTAGAGAACAGATGAGGAAGACAAACGATAATGAACCCCCTCCCGACAGCTCAGAAATAGCAGAAACCCGAAGTCAGCTAAGCAGCGAGGCCCCAGCAGAGGCAGGCATTTCGCAGGGCATTTCTGAGTCACCTCCCATCCCCACCTTGCTTAGTCTTCTGGTCGATTAAAAGAAACAAGTTGTGTATCCCAGATCTTCAGTTTGATCTGCCCTACTTTAAAATGCATAAATGTTCTGTCTGCAGTAAAATTGAGCTATTCTTTATGTAGAATGTGTGAATTTATGGCCCGTCCTGTTACAAGCATGAGGCCAACATTCCACTTGATAATCTTAGAACATCAAAGTCCCAAAGTAAAGGCGGAAAAGACACTAAAGAAAGGCCATGGGTAAACCCCTAATTACCCAATGATGACCATTTATGAGCCCAACTTGTTTTCTCCTGAGCATACTTCCCTTCTCTCTCTTGTATACTTGGTATTTTGAGAGTGAGTTCCACTCTGTCTCAACTCAGCAAATTAAGGAAAGAAAGTTTTTAAACTCCATTATTAAATGAAAATGTAAACCTCAATTACTACTATTACAATCCCAAACCTAGTTCAACTTTCTTCAAAGCAACTTGCCATGGCAGATCTCACGGCCCATGCTTGTAATCGCAGCACGTGAGAGAGGAAAGCAAGAGGATCAGGAGTTCAAGGCCAGCTTGGAATACCTAAAGTCATATGTCAAACAGACAAAAGCAATTTCCTACCCAGGTATGGTGGCACACACTAGTGATCCCAGCGCTTGAGGGACAGAGGCAGGAGGAGTGCTTTAAATCCGAATCCATCCTGGTCTACACAAAGAGCTATAACCTCATGACTATTTAGTAAGACCCTGTCTCAAAAAAAAAAAAAAAAAAGCAGTATTTTAATAAGATGTAGGGTACAATAAACTAGAGCATCTTAAAAGTTGAACTGATGTTGATACCATATTGAGGATGATGCAATAAAAGAAAACCAATATCAGCTTAATAAGTGCATTTTGCCTCATGCTCCAGTCAGCGGTGTCAGGCTCTGTTTCTTCCTCTCTACCATTGGCTCAGTAACACTGAATACCAGGTCAGGAGAAGTGTCCGGCACTGATACAAGCACAGTTGCTCTGGACTTTACCTTACTGTGAACAACTTGTCCTTATACTGTTGTCCCAGTGTACTTAGCAACCAGCACCAGCAATCCCTCACGTTAGAAAAATTAAGTAAGTTAGGCAGGCTTCAAGCTGCTCCTTCAATAAATCCATCGCACATTCTACTCCCCTCAACCAACCTCAGCAAGAAGAGAATGAACAGCTTTCCGCCTATGCTGCAGCTGAGGGAAGAGGTACAGCAGCAAATGCAGTCTCCCTAAATAAAGGCAAATACTTCTGTCATGCCAAGAAAGGGGAGGGTGGCTTGCCAGAGTCTGCTGGGAGATAACAGTGGGAACTGCTGGTCCATCTGGCTTTCATTCTGCTAACACTCACAGGGAACCAAGAGTGAAGGCAGGCCAGATACACAGACTCAGAGCACGTGGTTGCACAGACAGAGAAAGGAAGAGCAGAGGGGGAAGGGGTGATGGCAGGCATGGAAAAAAATAAAGCAATAGGAGAGAAAAGAAGAAACATGGAAATAACAAGGAGAAAGGGCCCTGAAAGGTGAGATGCCCTCAGAAGCTGTGTTTACCCATGACTGAAGCAGACCCCGTCAGCCTGGTCCCATTCACCCACCTCAGAAGATGAGAATACCAAATCTAAGATGGCTCACAGCATTCCTCTGTCCTTTTAAGTACTTATACTAAGAAAAAAGCTACAGAGGACACAATGGGCTTCCTCTTCAATCTTAAGATTTAGGTGTCTGCTCATGATAACCTTTGCACTTTCTGTCTCTGACTAGTTCTAGAAAGATGCTGGACATATTCATTGCTTTGACTGGGGCACATTTTCTACAACAGTCTTGGACCACACGGGTAACATAATGCCTATCCAGATAGAATATCATTATCAAACAGGTAGGGGTTGTTTGTTTATTTACCTTTTACTGTTGTCAATACTTTAGAAACAAGAACTGCCAATCAACACATGGAAGGATACCACTAGTTGAAACAGGAATAGACAAATTCTGACCAGATATATGTGTACATGTATATATTTAGGATTTTGACGTTAGCCAAATTTCTGTGACGGTTGGCTTCTCTGATCAAATAGTTCCAACCCAGAGGCTCTACAAACTAAGACAAAGTGGGACCATATGTAAGTCATTCTGTTCTTCTCAGCACAATCCACCCATGGTAGAGATAGATGAAGAAACCACCGGCCAAGCCTAATCCATACACACACAAACCTTCTGGAGCACAGAGATTTAAGATAAATTTAGACAATATGTTTCAAGTATGCTGAGCTCTGCTGCGTTTGTTTGGGATTATATTTTTTCAGTGTTTTTGAAATACATATTCTTGAAACTTTTATAGCAAACAGCACAAGAGTGATGACTTAACCAGAGAAGCATCTCGCTCCATTTCAAATTAGAGGATACGGTTAAACCAACATGAGGCTATACCATATCATGAGCAATCTTTTTTTAAGTTAATGAAGATCATATTTTCCTGGTCTATCCTTTCCGTTTTTCAGTTGCTGGAGGACAATTTGTGATACTTATTGAGAGAGTGACACAAAATGAAGAAAGAGGAGGAAGAAATGAAGAGGAGATGGGGGAGATGGGTGGAGAATGAAAGACAGGGAAGAAAAAGAAAACTGGTCAGGTCTGGAAGGTAGGTAAACCAAACCAGAGTTGCCTTAACTTCTAGCAGAAGGATTCACACAACTTCCAGACAAGACGATGTCTCCTGTGCAATAACATTCTCCTCCTTGGCAAGTACCCAGCACATATGTACCAAAGATGGTGAAGCATGGAAAAAATTACGGCATATAAAAATGTATTACTGATACCATTTCAAAACTGAATCCATTGCCAGGGCCCTCTAGAGGCGATATGTTCTCCATTTCCTTTTTCTTTCTTTCTTTTTTAATGTAAAAAGGTATAACATAATCTGGTTTGGCACTTGTCTCACTCAATTCAGTCCAAATAGTTCCAGGTGTGTTTTGAAGGTACCAGAGATAGGTACTCCACACTGGCCTTGTTGACACGTCATGCTGGAGAAGATGAGTGTAAAGTTGATTCTCCCAAGCATTAACGGTAGGCCCTCTTAAGCTGGTTATCATGAAACGTAATTCTGCACAATAAAAGTGGTAATACTGTTCTGTGTTCCTCTTAGAGGTGTGGCAAGAAATTAAAGGTGATGTATTTAAAACCCTGGCCTGAAGTCCTCCTATACTTTCCCATGCAGATCTGTTTCTTGCAAATCCAAGTCCCTGATCTGTCAAGGTAAGAGACGGCTGATGCCACTCCTAGGTTTGGGGGGGGATTTCTGCTTGTTTGGAGTATCTCTTTGTTGCTTCCCTCATGTAGAATGGCCTTCCCTTATCTCCATGTTCAACACTACCCATTAGAGCTCACACGCATCATCTTATACTTTTCCTTAACTGCCTTTGCACCAAGTTTCACCATTCATCAGTCTGTCTGTATGAGAAAATGCACCTGTACTACACACACCAGCCAGTGGAAACAGCATGCAACTCAGCAGACTACTCTTTCTTTTCAATTCTCCCTTAGGAGTGTACTTAATAAACACGTACAGGCTGGGTGTGGTGGTACACACCTTTAATTCTAGCACTTACGAGGCAGAGGCAGATGGATCTCCATGAGTTCAAGGACACCCTGGCCTACATATCAAGCTCCAGGCACAAGAACAACAGCAAGTCCTTATCTCAAAAAAATAAAATAAAGTAAAATAAAATAAAAATTAAAATAAACACATAGCTCAGTTTATATGAAGAATGATCACACTCTCTTTCTAAATCCATTCCCTGTACTGGAGCCAGTTCTAAGATAAATCTACCTTAATGTCATATCCACCATCATTAGCACATAGGGCTACAGTAGAATTCAAGGGTAGATGCTCCAGGATTTCTAATTGGGATTATGTTCCAGTAACACATCGGAAATTGAAAATATCATAAATCAGAAATGCATTTGTGGGACCCATAAGATGACTCAGTGGGTAAAAGCGCTTGTCACCAAGCCTGACAGCCTAAGCTGGAACCCTGATCCACGTGATGGAGCGAGAGAACACGTGTGAGTTGTCCTCTGTCCTCCACAACCACCATGTCATCTGCATACACACACACACACACACACACACACACACACACACACACACACACGTAAACACACACACACAAATAAACAAATAAATAAATAAACAGTAGTTTGAAAAAAATTGCAAAATTGCATTTTGTTTGGTTTTTAAGACAGGGTTTCATGTAATCCAGCCTGACCTCAAACCCACTAAGCAACTGCAGATGATCTCTGCCTAGACGACCCATGCTGGGATTAGAAGTGTGCACCACCATGCCTGCTCAGAAATACGTTTAATGCCAAGCATGGGTTGCTGCCGTTGCTTAGCATCCCACACATCACTGTCCTAGGAAAAATTTGAAATCTTAAGTGTTAAAGGACATACCCCAGTTGGGTAAAATCCATAATATAGGAAGATTATGAGGATCTCAAATTAAGTTCAACTTTGTCATCAGTTTCTATACTTTTACGAAAGTATGAGTGCATATGACATACATGGTCACATATGTACCATGTCTAAAGGTTACCCCAAAACTTATTTGGGGTTTTATTTCCTTTTGTTTCAGTTTGTTTTTTTGAGACAAGGTTTTACTATGTATCTCAGACTGGCTTCAAACTCAAGGTAATTCTCCTGCCTCAGTTTTCAGAATACTGAGATTACACCCATGTATCACCATGTAGCCCAAATTTCATGTTTTGGTAGTAGTATGTTGCATTAAGAGGTGGTGGCCTTAGGAAGTACTTGGGTTATGAAGGTTCTTCCTTCAGACATGGCATCAATTCATTATAAAAGGGCTGAAAAGATAGGCTCGGTGTCTGTAATCTCAGTGACCTAGAAGGGTGGGACAAAAAGATTACAAATTTGTGGTCATCCTAGACAATTCAAGGAGACCATGCCTCAAAATCTTAAAGCAAATAAATAAAAAGGGGTGGGGGATATAGTTTGGTGGTAGAGCTATGCCTGGTATGCACAAGGCCCTGGGTTCGATCATGTGTTGCAAATATTAAAAAGAGCAAGTGTGTTGGGGTGGGGGGGGAGGCGCTGGAAAGAGAACCATGTTAAGGACAGACAAGCCCAGCAACAAGCACCGTACAAAAAGTGCCCACCAGGCACCAGGAATGCTGACACCTTCGCATCCCAGCTCTGTGCAAAACAGATTCCTGCTTTTATAAATTACTCACTCTGAGATATTTTGTTATAGCAAAATGAACAGACTAAGAAAACAGGTGTCATGAATATTTCTGAAACATGAATGGATCTCATCTTTTCTCTGACATCATGACCTCACAGAACTGGACAAGATAATATGCATCTGCAGCTCCAGCATTCAGAAGCCCAAGGCAGGAGGACGATAAATCCAAGGCTACACAGGGCTATAATAGTCATTGACTGTCTGCTGTCTGTTTCCTCTCTTTCTCTCTGTCTCTTTCTCTCTGTCTCTCTCTCTGTCACTCTCTGTCTCTGTCTCTGTCTCTCTCGCTCTCTCTCTCTCTCTCTCTCTCTCACACACACACACACACACACACACTAACAAATTAAAATAAAATAAAATAAACTACCATGCTGGACATGATGGTATACCACTGTAATCCCAACATTTACAAGGAAGAGGAAACAGAGTCAGCAGTTCAAGGCCAGCCAGAATCACGTAAGAAAAATAAAAAGCAATTACCTAAGGAGAGTTCCATAGTTCCCATGATAAATACAAATACTCCTTTGGTTTAGCCCAGTACAATGCGTCAGAGCTCCAAATCCAAACTACTTATCTCTTGCTGGGGTTACTTGATTTTGTTCAGGTGCCTATCTACCCTTTTCCCACAATTCCAAAGAGCAGTTGCTCCCTGTTTTGTATCAATCTTCTTATCAGCCACAACTTTCAGAGGTGGTTTTTAAGATCTAGTTCTGAACAAGTAGCTCAAGGATGCATACAGAAGAGGTCCTAGGGAAACATCCCCTGTCCTAAACAGAGGAGGAGGAAATGATTCCTGGTCCTTCAGTGGGGGCTGTGCTATCTCGAGCATCAGCTCTGCAGATTCTACCAATCTCATCTATAAAGTTAATCCTGTGAGACTGTACTATCTCCAGGGTCCTCTACAAATGCTAATACTCTGTGATTTCTTTCACCAGGATGAGAACACCTTCCAGAGGACACACACCTGACAGGGAGCCACATATCCTCCAGAATACCAATTGTTTCTCCATTGACATTTAAAATTAATATCTACTGCATCTTTCCAGATACATTTTTCAATCCTCACCATACATTTCCTATCATTGATCTGGTTATAAAGTGATTAGTCCATGTGCAATTCTCCCTCAAAACATCTACTAAAATTTTCTTTGACAGCCAGGGAGAACTTGCATACACTTATGCAAACCACAACTACCACAACCACCCTCCCCCACCTCCCCCACCATTCTGTAGCTCAGGCTGGACTCAAGCTTCTGATGATCCTTTTGCCTCAGGCTCTCAAGTACTGGGCTTACAGAAGGCAGAGTGCTTGCCTAGGATACACCAAGTCCTGGGTTTGAGCCAATTGCTGTGTAAAATCAGGCCTGGTGTGGGGGATGCGAGGGTAGGAAGAACAAAAGTTCATGACACTGTATCTCAAAAGAAAAAAAAAAGGAAAGGAAAGAGAGGATGGAGAGAAAAAAGAGGTAGAAAGGAAAGTCTGGAGGGGAAAGGAGGGAATGAGAGGAGGAGGAGAGAGAATGGGGGACAGGAGGGAAAGAAGGAGGGGGAAGGATGGGAAAAAGTGCAGCGGTTGGGAATGTGATGCGGTTGCATTAAGTGGGTTGTTTCTGTCCACAGTGCACAAACTGGGTATGGGGGTGCACACCTGGAAGCTCAGGACTCCAGCAGAGGACTCAGGAGTGTCAGAAGTTCAAGGCTCTCCTCAACTGCAGAAGAGCTCAAAACCAGCCAAAGATAGTTGGGATCATCTCTCAAAAACGTAAAATAAAAATCCATGTATCTACTGAGGCTGGGGACCCTGTGATTATGTTTCATTTTGACCAGTAGTGGGCCTTTGTGATAGGCAACCAAGCGCAATGGCAGGAGCCTATTAGTGTTCTGGGGACTCTCCTGTCTCCTATAACTGACAATTTGTAGGGAGGTTTCCTATGCCTGACCCTGTGGTTTTCGTTAGTCTCTGGCTCTTAGGGGGAGCATTATCACCTCACATGGCACAACTCCATTTAAATTATATATAGATATAGATATAGATATAGATATAGATATAGATATAGATATAGATATAGATATATAGATGAGTGTGTGTGTGTGTGAGAGAAACATCCGTAGTGTTATTTAGCTTTCCTCCTACTTCTCTCTGTATTTCTGTCCCCTAAACCTAAGACTCAGGGAAAATCAGCGAACAAAGTTTGAAAGATTGTTAAGAATCAGAGGAACGAGATATCTGAAGCTAGATGGTGTCTTCTTGACATTAGAGGGAAGCTCTACCCTTGAAATCTCATGTTAGTAATTCAGCTTTTACACATATGACCCAGACAGGCTCCAAAGCTCCCTTTCTAAACAGGACTATCAGGATTGTCACACACAGACACACTGAACAAAGAGAGGGAAAAGCACTTATGAGCCCCAAAATGCACTATTTCTCTGTTCTACAATGAACATACTTTGTTCTTCCAACTAAAAACAAGCTGTAATGGTTAAAACTGACTGTCAACTTAGAATCCAGACTCACATAGGCATCAAATCCCAGGGGATGTCTGAGGTACTTTTTAGATTGGGTTGACATGGGAAAACCCATCCTAAGTATGAGGAGCACCGCTCCATAGGCTGGGGTCCTGGGCTCAATAAAAAGGAGAAAGTGAGTTAAGTACCTACATTCATCTCTCTGTTTCCTGACTGTGAATGCAATGTGACCAGTGGCCTCTAGCTTCTGCTGCCATGTAGACCTTGCTAAAATGGACTGTACCCTCAAAATGTAAAGCAAAATAAACATTTCTTGTCTTAAATTGCATGTGTCATGTATTTTTGTCATAGCAACAAGAAAATCAATGACACACCTGCAAAACTCTATTAGGATAGGTCCACAAACAATGTGGTGGTGTGCATTATCTCACTTCTAAGTCTGCAGTGAAAAGGAACTATAGGTCTTTCCATTAGAAAGAAATGAAGAAAGAGAGAGAGAGAGACAGAAACAGAGTCGGAAGACGGAGGTTAGGAAGACTGGATAAGGTTCTAATCTAAGCTCACCCCAGTTCTCAAAGTTCATGCTATCTCAGGCCAAATACTACCTTGTCTATGACGTGAAAACACAGGAATACAGACCGCATTCATTAATGTCCCGTCTAGGGCAAGTGATGCACTAGGGATTACACATTCCAGGGCAGTAGCCAGAGCCACATGTGACAATTCAAATTTCAATTAAAATTAAGTAAAACTTAAAATTTCCTTCACGTCAAGTGTTCAACAGCTGTGGTTGCATTTGGTCCACAGTTACCATCTTGGAAGCTTGCTCATTCATCATCACAAAGGACAAGACAGCCTAAGATAACGGTTTTTGGAAATGACAAAGGAGCCACAGTGGGAAGCGAGATTAAGAGGGCCTTTAGCCTGAGCCTAACCACCCCCATAGTCATTCAGATATTGGTCACCCGAATCTCATGCCTACTGTTTTATCTGATAGCTACCATAGGAAAAAGTATCTGTTTGACACCAGAGAGCTAAGACAAAACCTACTAAGTCATAAGCTCTGAGCAGCAAGCAAAAGAATAGACAGCTCAAATGCAAGTCATTACTAAACACTAGGGTAATGACAATCAGGAGAACATGGCCAATACCACAGCCCCAGAACAGAGTAGTCAACAGCTGGTCCAGAATCACGTAACAGCCAGGTTACATTTGTGCCTTTAATGGGCATGAAATATGGGAAAGAAGAAAGCCGGGCAGAGAGGAAGGAAATTTATACCTACTACTGCTACTTATTAAAATTATCTTCAAAAAAAAAAAAAAATCAAAAACGTCAGGCCATCTCCATTTGGGACAACAAGAATTCTTTCTTTGAGACCGGGTCTCACATAACCCAAGATGGCCTAAACAGCATTATCAGCCAAAGATGATCTTGATTTATGATCCCCCTGCCTCAGTCCTTGAGTACTGGAATCACAGGTATGTGCCACCACATCAGGCTTTATTTGATTCTGGAGTTTGAGCCCAGATGTCCTGAACATTAGATGGCACTCAACAAACTGAGGTGTCTCCAGCCACTGCCTTCCCTTACTGTATATCACATCCAGCCATATTGGACACATTAATCCTGTTCCTGAATGCCAACTTCATGAGCACAGATTTTTGTCTGATTTAAATTCCAAGTTCCTTGGCATTTGTAAGAGTGTATGGAATAGTAGCATCTGAAGCAGGCTGATGAATGGACTGACAGAGAAAACAAAGCCAGGCTATGCCCAAACAGCCACAGGCTTGTGACTAATCCATGGTTACCCAGATCAGGACAAAGGATTAATGAATCAGAAAGGAGAGTGCTGAGAGCACACACTCATCAAAGGAAGGAAGACGTGTGGTTGGAAACAATCTACCCCAATTTACTCATTTTGAGACAGAGATGGCCTCCAGATCAAGAAATGAGGAAGCATGAGAAGAGCCAAGTGTGTTTCTAGCTAGAATATTAGCTTAGTGAGTTCATGAAGAGAAGAACCACTGGCCTTGGCAATTCTGGTAGATTTCAGGCAGTACAGGTCTTGTGGAAATACCTACTTTTAACAACAGTCAACTTTATTCCAGCAACTCTTTGATCTTGTCATCAATTCTTGGAAGTAATTCCTGGAAGCTACCAAGGAAGCATCTAGAGGATGGAGGCCTGACTCTCTAACTTCTGTCAATTTGGTTTCAACATCCTGTTTAAGATATTAGACAAATGAGGGTCTCCTCTTTCAGAATGAGAAGTACAGATTCCGAGTCTAGGCAATGAATGAACATTGACTGAAGAGTATGACAAAATCCTTAGCGAGGCAAATACTTAGCAAATACTTAGCACATGCCTGCCATACCAGCACTTAGGAAACCAAGGAAGAGGCTAGTGCATTATCAATTCATGGTCAGCCAGACCACAAAACAAGGTTCCGTCTCAAACAGAAAACAAAACAAAAAGTATTTAGTGAGAAAATCTGAATGCTCTAATTAACAAAAAGAAACTACTTACACATAGAGACATTAGATCATTCCAAGAATGTGGAAAGCATCCTTACGTAGGAACACAATCTTCATACTCTTTAAGCACAGATAATTTTTGCTCCAGTAGCTTATTGTTAAGGAAATATTCAACAAAAGGCTGAGAGCCACCAGGGGGTGGTGGCACAGGCCTATAATCCCAGCACTCTGGAGGCAGAGGTGGGAGGATCTCTGTGAGTTTGAAGCCAGCCTGGTCTACAGAGTGATTTCCTGAATTGCCAAAGAAACAACAGTGAAAAACTCTGCCTCAAAAAACAAACAAACAAACAAATAAATAAATAAATAAATAAATGGGAAATGCTAAGAGCCTCTACAAAGCCTGGCAGCCCAGAGTCCCAGACCAGTCAATTCCAGAACATTTAATAATGTACTTGGGGGTAAGTAAGCTTCACCTTACAAGCAATGGGAGTACAATCAAGTTTCTGTTTTTGTTTTGTTTTGTTTTTTGGCAGCCAAATGGCAAGCTAGTTCCTGTATCATGGGTAGACATGAAGGAGAGAGTAGAATGAGTAATTTCAGAGGAGTCTGGGGAGATGGCTCATGCCTATTATCCCAACACTCAGGAGGCTGAGACAGGGGGTTGAAAGAGAGTAGCCTGTATTCTGTATTGAGTTTCAGATCAGCCTATGCTACACTGCAAGAATCTATCTTTAAAACAAAAAAACAGTCTAGAGATATGGTTCAGCAGTTAAGAACTCTTTCAGAAGACCAGAGTTTAAACTTACATGGAGGCTCACAGCCATCTGTAATCCAGTTCGAAGGAATCTGACACCTTCTTTTTGCCTCTGCAGGTACCAGGCATACACGTGGTACAGAGTAAGTTCAATTAATCAGCACCACTCTGCCCTTCATATGTGAAGCACAGTGACTGGTTTTCTCTCCCACACCTGCACCATAAAATTATTCTGGCATCTAAATGGACTTCTCAACTGCATTCTGCCACATTCCTGAAAGTGATGCCATCTTCCACGTGACTTTCTAGTGGCCTCTGTGTTGAGAACCACATTACCAAGCTGCAGTGTGCTTACCATACAGCAGATGGTATTATCTTAATAATCTTGTCAAATGTAAATACATTTACTTTTTTTTTTTTTTGGTAGTACTAGGGAGAACCTAAGGCCTTGCAAATGATAGGCAAGCCTTCTAGAACTGAATTATACACCTAGTCCTTTTTTATCATTATTTATTTTAAGATAGGGTCTCAATAAATTGACAAGTCTGGCCTTGAATTTTTTGTGAACAGAAGTTTACCAGGAAAAAAGACACACCTATGTTAACAATCCCACAAGAGTGACTGATCTGACAGTTGGCAGGCTACAAATATGGTGCCAAATTATCTTGACCTATCTTAGTTTCCATCTGTCTCTGAGCTAATATCCTTGTGATGTCTCACCTGAAACATTTGGAATGTATGAATGTACAGTCTACGTGAATATGCAGATTGCTAGTTTCCAGCAAGCCAAGGCAATAGTGTCATCAGCTGGCATCTAAAACCCACAGCAGACATTTCTCCTCTTTGCTATAACTCAGCTTCCTGTCAGTCACACTAACATATCTGAAACAGGAGTTAAAGTTTCTTTTTGTCCTGTAACTATAAAATCTTCATGAAACGCTTACCATGTCGGCATATGTTATTTGGGGAAAACCCACTCCTGTTCCCAGGCAACGGTCACTCAAACTACGCTGGCCCTTTGAAGCTCGAGCCGTTTTGTGTGGACTATGAGACATTTACATTACAATTCAAAACTAGCAAAATTACAGATATGAAGTAGCAATGAAAATAATTTTATGGTTGGGGGTCACCACAACGTGAGGAACCATACTAAATAGTTGCAGCGTTGGGCAGGTTGAGAACCACTAGCCTAGATGCTTAATTCAATAAGATTTAATTCCCATTATAGTAAAAACTTAAAAATAAGCAAATAAATTAAACTAGGGTTGCTGAGATAACTTAGCAAGGAAAAAGGCATTGCCCGATGACCTGAGTTTGATCCCAGACCTCACGTAATGGTGGAAGGAAAGAACCAATTCCGCAATTCTGACCTCTCATATGCACACAAATGCACACTGTTTCTATAATAATAGTAATAGTAATAATAATAATTTAAAAATAATACTTTTAAATTTAATAATTTGTAAAGACCTGGAAACTGTGGGACAACTGTAATTCCAGCACTCAAGAAGCTGAGGGTAGACTATCACGAATTCCAAACCAGGCTAGATTGTGTAGTAAGTCCAAGGCCAGCCTGTCAAATACAAAAATAAGTTGGGTTTGGTAGCACGCGGTTGAAGCCTCAGCAATTTTGAGGCACAGAGGGAGTTCTGCAGCCTGGTCTGTACTGTGAGTTACAAGCTAGGAAGGAATAAATAATGAGACCCTGTCTTAAAAACAAACAAAACCAAAAATTCACTGAGCCCGCCTACGGTGTTTAGCTATTGTTTCTATTTCAGACAGTAAAACAAGAAAAAAAAATGAAAATGAAAAGAAAAATCAGCATCTTCAAAAACTTTTAAGTTCTTCTTAGTGTGTGATCCCAGATAAGGAGAGACAGACTTTCAGAGGAAGTCACAAACGCACGCACACACACACACACACACACACACACATATACACATAGGCATGCATGCGCACCTTTACAACCTGATTATGGGATCTGGTTACTTCTCTGTTTAAAATGTTAACAATAGTTTCCTTTCACTCTGAGAACACAGTTCAACATCCTCTGAGTGACCTGCAGGGCAGCCAGATTTTATCTCTGCTCTCTTCTCTTATCTCACCTCACACCTCATTGGTTTAATTCTTTGCAAACTTCTCTGACTTCCAGGCTTTTCTCTCTGCCTGGAGAACACAGTTCAGGTCAAAACCACTACATAAGGAAGGTGTCATTGATACCAACCCTCTGCTATAAGCTCTGTTGTACCATCTAAATTGTCTTTATGGACTTATCATAATTATGCCATAATTTTATAATTAGTTGTTCTCCCAATGCCTCCCACTAGACTCTAACATGAAACATTGGTTTCAGCCAATATCTTTCCTCTCACATCGTTCCAAAGACAAAATCAGCTAGGCCTGATGGCACACTGGAGGATCTCATGCTGAAGATCAGCCTGAGTTACATACAGACAGAGACCCTATCTCAAAACACCCAAAACTTCAGTGGCAGAACTCTTGCTAGCATGTGTCTGCAGCTCCACAGAAAACCAACCATCGAAACAACAAAAATAGAAATCCTTAGAGAACTTGGTAAGAACTTAATTGCATTTTTATTTCCTTTGTGATTTCTGCAATGAGTCTTTATCACTCAATAGTGATAAAGTCCCCATGAATTTATATACTTTCTATAATTGCCATAGCTCTTGCTCTATAGCTTTATTGCACTGTAAACAAAATATATATAGTTTTATTATTATTAGTTTGTCTCTATCTGTTAAGACTTGGTTTGTGTCCTAATATGTGACCATTTCTGGAGGAAGTCACATAAGCTATTGAAAAGAATGTGTATTTTCTGGTGTTTAGGAGGGATGTTCTGTAGATGTCTGTTAGGTCCACTTTGTCTATAACACCAGTAACTGCTCAATGTTTCTCTTTTTAAGTTTTTAGGGGAAAATCAGATTTATTGCCACTTCTCTTGGCTGACCACCATTAACTACATGGAAAGACCCTACTCCTGAAAACAACACAAATTTTGGTTGCAGGACATAGAGAAATCAATCTCAAATTGACCAGGAAACTTTCCCTGCTGGGTACTTTCATAGAGTGGGAAGGTTTACCCCATAGATCTGTGCTGCTCTCAGTGAAATAACTTTTAAGTCATTTTCTTGTTAATTCCCCAGGTATCTTCAGTGTTCATCTTAATGTCTCAGCCTCCTTTGATCCGTTGTCCACTTTTTATGCCTTTCCTCCAGTGGGGGTTCAGTGAGCTAGGATCTGGTCTTCTAATCTCTAATCTGTTCTTTTTTTTCTTTTTTCCCTGACACAGGTTGTTCATACCTGTGTTCATACCTTGCAACAAGTTCTGCCAGGGATGGACTCCCCCACGGGCCTGGACCAAGTAGGCTCATTATTTTCTTTAACACATCTATTTGGATAGCCACTGACAGGCTAATTTAGAACCAAACCCAACTCCTCCTTCAGGAATCTGCTTCCTCTTCGGATATTTCAGCTCTGGATTTTGTCTTGCTTTTCAACCAGCCAACCAAGCTCCAAGATACAATCACCAGAGGACTTCTCGACTCTATCATTCTGCCCGGACCAACTCTTCCCAGCATCCCATCGATTCCGCTTCTGCTACCATAGTGATCTTTCCTTGATCCATTACAGATGTGGCCTTTAAATCTACTTAGACATTGTGCTGTTTCCCTGCTTCTCTTCATCTCCGCCCAGATCCCTTTATCACATCCAGAACAAGAGTTCCAAATGTGACTATGACAAAATCGACTTTTAATACTTGTACAATTAGACAGATAACCAGGAAGAATACAGAAGGGCTCCAAAACTAAATTATCAATCTATATCTTGTATGCACAACACATTTCCCAACAAAATTCTAATCATATAATTTTTCCTTGAAGTTGCAGATGTTTAAAAAGTTGCTTAGACCTGGGCATGGTGGCACACACCTGTAAGCCCAGCAATTGAGCTAGATAGAATACAGATAAAACAATCTGGAAGAATTCAAGGTCATCCTCAGCTACTTAACGAGTTCAAGGCCGCTCTCTGCTACATAAAACCCTACATAACCTCAAAAAAAAAAAAAAGTTCATTTGAAATAAAAATTTCAAATTTTTGAAAAAATTATGATTTTGATAATACACTGCTAGTGTAGAATGAGATAGCCAAAAAAAAAAGTAATTTTTAAAATTTTTTTAACTAAACAGGAAAAAATAAGTTGAAAAATCAATACATACTTATCTAAAATCCAGCATGTAATAAGGATGGCTTCTTGTCAGTTATGCCGGGACACTCATGTCATCCCAGCTCTGAGATAGGACAAGGGCATCACAAAGTCAAAGCCAAAATAAAAGAAATATTTTTTTTAAAGGCTTCTTGAATTATGGCTTCGTGTCTAAGAACACTTGCTGCTCTCAAAGGACTTGGGTTTAGAGGCCAGAAGTCACACCAGGCAATTCACAAACACTAGTAACTCCAATTCCAGGGTACCTGAACCCCTCTTCTGGCCTCTGGTGGTATCTCCACTCACATATGCATATACCTTCATGAAGAAATATACATACAAATATAAGTTGTTTTTTTGTTTTTTTTTTAATTTAAGAGTTCATCCCAGGGCACATGGCTATAATTCTAGCATAGGTAGAGGCAGGAGAATCAAAGTTCAAGTTCATCCTTAGCTACATAATAAACTCAAGGCCAGCCTCGGCTACTACATGAAACTCTGTCTCAAAGGACCAGATGGCAGACAGCGAGAAAAGGAAGAAGTAGGGGGAAGGGAGGGAGGAGACAACTTCTTTACTGTAAGTCATAAAATTTCCTATGTTCTAGTAGGCCACAGTTTTTATGTAAATCTCACAATAAACTCCATCACATCCCATCTCACTCTCCATGCTCCCAGTTACCAGAGCCAGTCAGTAAAGACAAAATTCTATGAACAAACCAGCCATAAGTTTTAAACGGTATGGCCTTATAAATAGGATGATGATATTTGCCACTGTCCAGTTGCATTTCCTCCTGACTTACCCAGATATAAATCATTCCTTTGAGTAGCATATTCAGGCTGTGTATGTGAACTACCCATGAATCACTTAGTAGCCATACTGGTTATCAGATTGACGGCTTAGACTCTTACTTAGTAACTACAGGCTTCAGCATGCTGCCAATTCATCCCTCCTCCCCCACTGCAGCTCATGGCAAACACTTTGTATCATCTCACATCATCCCCCAAAGAAGGATACATTGTAAGATATCTTGAGCCACCAGTCAAATAACTTCTGATATACTGCTATAAAATTATTTCATCATTAGCTATTTTTTCTATATAACCATACCCAATTTGTAAGTTAAAGTACCTTAGGTGTTTAGTAAAAATACAATGTAAATAAATATAGCTTGATAGTAACCACAGTCAGGTACGCACTAAGGTTCTGGGAACACATCTCCCATGGGTAAGCAGAACTGTTAAATCCCAAATCATGCACTTCCTTATGAATAAAAATTGTTAACATAAATGAAAAAAAATAGCAGCCAGCTCTACAATCCTAGCACTCAGGAATCAGAGACAGGAGGTTTGCCATGGGTACCAGAAAATTCTGGGAATGTGAGACAAACTTGACTACAGAGTGATACTGCCTCAGAAAACCATCTTGTGGGTCAGAAAAATGACTCAATGTAAAGGTACTTGCCACCAACACTGGTGGCCTATGTTTGATTTGATTCTCAGGACTCACATGGGAGAAAGAGAGAACCAACTCTACACCTTGTCCTCTGACCTCCACACATGAACCATGCCAAGACACACACACACACACACACACACGAATATAAATTTTTAAAACAATGTATATATGTACATATACATACATATTTATAGGCATATTTTTAAACCTTAGAATAAGAAGAACTAATAGTGATTTTTTTTAAGACAGAACCAAAAATGTCACTCATAAAGGTACCACAAACACAGTAAATGTAAACAGCAAACCCAGAAAAAAATATTATTTGGTATATGACAGTAATAGGTTGATACTCTTGACCTACAAGAAATATAAAATGCAGAAAAAATATTAAAAATAGAACATGAAGGTGCAGGCTTATAATTATAATACCAGCACATGACAAGATAAGACAGAAAGACCAAAAATTTAAGGGATAGCCTGGGCTACTGTCAAATAAAATAAAGTAAAAATAAAACCAAACACCTACAATAAGAAACATAAATGATGTTGAGTCCTTTGTAGAAAAACAAAAGAAAACAAAACATAAGCTCATAGGGGTAGAGATGGGCAAATGCTTATTTAATTTACTTAAACACAATCATCTTTTTTCATGTAATAAACTGACAGGCTTGTAATGATCATATGATTAGTAATTATATAGCACAAACTGACATTTTAGCAAATTTATGTAAAATGCTAAGTTTCCTGTAGGACAACCACCAGGCACTAGGTATAAATTGTCTTTAAATGATACACACATATCATGTAGTGCTCCAGTTACACTCTTCCTCAATTATTGTAAACCATTAACACCAGGTAATCAACAGGAGGAGAGGACTGACAGCAAGCTGGCCATTCTGCTCTATGATTGTGTTGGCTTTTAAAGTTATAGCGCTCAGAGGAAGTAACCAAGATAGGAAGCAGGGCCACCTGACGGTTCAAAGTCCAACCCAGCTGTACAGCTAAGTACAGTGGTATGAATGTACATATGGGAAGATCTTAGAAACACATCACATGGGGAAAGACACTACAAAGTGACATGATTTATAGATCCTGGGTCTGTTTTATGATAACCATTATTTATAAGATGGATACATCAGTAAATGAATCTGAAAAGATGCATATAAGACCTCTCTGTGTGAGAACATAAAAGCATCTGTGTGCTCTACAAGGGAACAGAGATTTCCAATATAAAATGCTGTCCAAGTCACTCAGTAAAACACCCATTGACTTTTTGAATGTTTTTCATTTTTGCTGTTCCATTTTTAGCTCTACATTTAATCCTGAGACCCCAAAGTGTGTGCCACAAACATCTCTGAATCTCGGTGAGTAACAAAAACAATGTGATCAATTCAAGGCATTCTACTTTCCTTAGTGAGAATGTGCCAAATTAATAGACATCTTAAGACTAATTGAGGTAAAAGCACATCTAGCACACCCAGATTTTCTAACAATAAAAACTATCTACAAAGGATTTTGTTTGGTTTTGGTGTTTGGAGACAAGGTCTTATGTAGCTTCTGTAGACTCAAACTTGCTACTTAGCTGAGGCTATCCTTAAACGTCCAATCTTCCTGCCTCTAACTCCAGATGGCCAGGACCTCAAGGCATGCACAATGTGCTCTGTTATCTGTGAAAACAGTAAGGGAGGTATCTCTTCCAAGGTTGTTAGCTTCAGACAGCGGTAATTAAAAAAAAAAAAAAAGCTGGGAGGTGGGATTTAAGACAACCTAAAGAGAATAGAGGGGGTCTGGTAAGTCAGATTACAACAGAGGTTCCGTGTACTTTTGAATGTGCTAGTCAGAAACAATAGAACCTTAGGACCAGAGAGATGCTTCAGTGCTGAGTCTGGTCACATGAGTGGGAACCCACATGGTGGAAGGAGAGAACTGATACTCACAAGCTGGTCTCTGATTGCTACTCTGGGGCATGCATATGCACCTACACAAACTAAATACATATACTGTTTTAATGTGTCTTAGCCAAGTATTGCAGTACATGCTTATAATCTCAGACTCTGTGCACATGAGACTCTGCCCTTCTTACTCACCTCGATATCCCAATGACCCAACAGCACCTGTCATCAGTATTTACTGAGTAAAAGAATGAATGTTGGTTTAGTGAGAAGCACATGCAAGCACAGTAGAAAATGGGGAAGGGAGTGTACAACTGAAGCTCTATCTCCAGGAGGAACCCCTGGATTACTGGAGCATCATGGGAACCAGATCCTCAAACAGATGGCTAATGTCCTCAAGAACCATTCAAGGGATGCCACACAACAAAACAGAACTCTGAGGCAGGCAGCTGTTTCGCCAGGCCAGCTTGACAATGCAGCAAGCTCTTCACAAACGAAGAAGCAAATGCAGACCATTCTCCATGAAGCAGCTTCCTGAAAGGGTAATCTACCTACAGTGGTATTCAAAGACAAGTGCCTGCAGCCTGTGGACTGGATTAGCTAGCACATCCTAAGGAAGACCTGAAGGCTGATATTTACATGGAGACCTGTTCCCTGGTTTAACGTGGCATCCACATAAGAGAATCAAATCCATAAACTCTGAGGCTGTTTCAGTTTTACCCAAACACAGACCATATCTGGGGATCACTCATGCCCCTATGAAAGCCAGCCAGTGCTTGACCATCCAGCTGAATTCAAGTCCCATATCCATCAACTCTTAATAGAGTCTCTGGCCCAGTTAATACTTCGCATAATATAATTTTCCATGGAGGTCCATGACCTTACTTTAATTAATAAGGTAATTCAGAGAAGGTGCTCTAATTAATTAATTGCCCTCTGAACACTCCCTGAAGACAGATGCTCACATTCTGTTTACCAAAGACATACCTGCTTATGGGGGCTGGGAAGATAGCTTTAGAGGGTAAAGAAGCTTGCTTCTAAGCCCAACTACCTGAGTTTAATCCCTGAGACAGATTGGGTACAAAGAGAAAACCTACTCCTGCAAGTTGTCCTCTGACTCCACAAGCACACCATGATGTGTGTGTACATGCATATCTGTATGTATGGACACACACACACACACACACACACAAATTAAGTAATTAATTTTTTGAAAGAGGAAATATACATATTCAAGAGTATGTAAATATGTCTATTTTCACCTCTCTAATTTCCAGACTTCTTAAAGGGAAACATAGTTTTTGACTGCCAGACCACTGGGGAACCAAAACTCATAAAATTGTGCCTAGCTACAGTTTGAATGACACATTTTCACAACTCGCATGCCACCTCAGGTTCTAGAGACGCATCTCAAGTGAATACATAAATAAATTTCATATTAATAAGCCCTTAATGTAGCCGTATCTGTATTTATATTTTCAATGTGGGTAAATACGTTACTAAATTAAAATGACAGTCGAAACTCCCTCCCGCCTACCAAGAATCATTTATATTTTATATAACACCAAGAGATGTCTCTGGGCTTTCAAAGAGTTATGCTGGGGAGAATCAAATCAAACACTGATGGACAATCACAACGTGCATTCAACTCATCAATGAAAAACACTGCATAGTGGGATCCATAAGGACACTGTCAAGAAAACCACCTGCATCATTCTTTCTGTCAGATAAATCAATCACAAAAGCAATCCACATCTAGATGCAAAAGAGGCTGATCAGAGTCATGGGATCCCACGTTATCAACAAGGATTGAGATATCTCCCAAGCCACCCTAATGATAATCTCACCACTACTTCCTTAAGAAGCAAAGGACCTATTTGGACATGAAGGCCACTGCCACAGAAGTCCACTGTGATTGTGAATATCTGCAGTCTTTGAGCAACAGCTAAGAAAACAAATGCTAGAAGTCCCTGCCTTAAGAAACCAGAATAATATTTCCCTGACAAAAATTAAGCCTGTTGGGATGGTGGAGCATACCTGCAATCCCAGTTGCTTAGGGGGCTCAAGGGAGGAAGAAACCAAGTCTGAGGTCAGTCTAGAAAAATTAGTGAAATCTTGTCTCAAAATAGATTTTTAGGAATAGCTAGTGAACTTCAGGAGTGAAGTTCTTGGCTAGCATTAAAAAGACCTGGATTTGATTCCTAGAAATACACCACACACACACACACACACACACACACACACACACACATATCACGAACACACTCCCTTCTCTGTAAGCCAGGATGCCTCAGGAAAGTTTGCAAGATCAAATAAACCATTTCACAGATTATGTTTCTATGAAGAAAAGAACTTATTGGAAGAATCTTGGGCTAGCAAGATAACCCTAGATTCTTTCCTGTTAGGTACTGTGCTGTATCAATTCATTTTGGTTGTTTCTAGACAAAATTAAGAGGTCGATTTACCTTCAGAATTGTCAGGCTCTTTGTTTACTTCATTTCACAACCTGTTATTCTTTTCACCTCCAGGAAATCTGGAACTTTTACAACCCTTAGGTAAAAGATAGCAAACCGTGGCATTGCGGAGCTTCATAGCTTTCCAAATGTCTACTTCTGGAACTACAATCATTTGGATTCATTCATATGAGGGTGATGAGTAACAGTGCTAGACACAGACACAGAGAGAGAGAGACAGAGACAGTGAGAGACAGAGAGGCTTAGAGACTCTATTTCTTACGAAGTAAAAACCATGCCTTTGAACTGGATTCGGAAAATGGTCCCGTAGATCAGAATCATCAGAGGTATCTGGAAAACTCATCTCGTCAATGTATGAACACAAAATCCTCATCTGGAACATCAGCATTCCTTAATGCAGCAATAAGAACAAATGCTGACAGTCTGCTCTGAGAGGACACAGTAGGACCTTTCAAGACCTTTCTCTTCTCAAAAACTGTTTCTCTGCCTGGAGTGGCTGTACATGCCAGTCAGGACTATGGATGTCATGGCCCTGAGAAGCCACTAATCTACTGGGAGAGAGACAAGAGAAGAACGCTGTCACATTAAGTAAAAGGAGAATGTTTTTGTCTGGTCCTTCTCTCTTCCTCCCCACAAAAAGCTCCTGATTGTTCAGTTCTAACTGCATTTCCAGCTAGTATTATTAAGTATACAATGTCTTTCTCTGTCTTAGCTTAAAGGACCATTCATTGGTTAGACATCATGCATTGGGTTTTCAGCAACCAAGAACAGACCAGTGAATGAGGTACACTACGATCAGGACCAGTTCTGGGCAGTTGTATCATGTACTCCAATGCTTGTTCCTGGATATAATAAGTACTAGAAAGTTTACTTCACCCCTCTATAAATGACTGGGCCTGTTCGGTTGCACTTTTGCTCCGCCATCACTCCGTCAGGCTCAACAGTATCCTGGGCATCCTAAATCAATAGTTTTCACACCTTTGTTTCTGTCACAATACTTGGAAACCTCAGAACTCTTTTAGATCCTTTTATCTGGACTTCAGACACCCTCTCACCTGTGGGCACTGCCTATCCCAACCTTAGCACAACGTCTCATGCTCCTTCCTCAGGAGCGTGGAAGGCAAGATTCTGACCCAACAGCCCCAAAGGAACGAGGAAGTGTAACATAGCAGAAACAGAATAGGAAAGGGAACAGCCAGAGTTTGCCCTGAGGCCAAAGCTGTAACAAAACAAAAAGGGGAATGCTGAAGAGTCAGGTGAAATGAAAATCAAGATAGGAGCCGGGGCTGGCGGGTTTCATCTGTAATCTCAGCAACAGGGGGATTGACCTCAGGAGAAGGCTAGACTAAGCTGCAGAGTGAAACTGTGACCTGAAAAGGCAGAAAACAAAGATGGTGGGGGTGTAGGGGGGTAGAGAAAGAAAACCAAGGATGAGGACTAGGGATGGGAATGTGGGGGAGGGGTGAGAAGGAGCAGTGGGGAGGGAGGGGAGGGAGGGTTGTTGGGACTTTCAAAAAAGCCTACAGGTCAGTGGTAAGATGCACATCTAGCTTGTGTAGGCTCTGAGTTATATCCGTAACAGCACAAAAACAAAAAGGAACGAATGAACCAGCAATACCTGGCATGTCCAGTCTAGTATAGAACCGGTCAAGGTGAGACAAGGAAGTCATGAAGACTGTCCAAGGTCCCTAAAGCCCTCAGAAATGGAGGGCCAGGAGACTGTCAGGGTACATACACCTATGCATCTACAACCACCTCTTCAGGCGCAGAAGGGGCGCCTTCTGCCACCAGAGACTTCAATCTGACCATCACTTTGTCCTTTTTCACACAACCCTCCTTCCAGAAACTACCATGAAAAGGGAGCCAGAGCTGGAGAGATGGCTCAGAAGTTAACAGCACTAACTCTTCCTCCAGAGGACTCAGGCTCAGTTTTCAGAACCGACATCAAGAGGTAGCATAACTGCCTGTGACTCCAATCCCGGTCCATCCAATGCCTTCTGGGCACCTCAGGAACCCATCTGTCTCTGTGTTAACCCATCTGTGTTAAGGAACACAGGACTGACTAACACCACAATGTCCTTTGGCTTCCACAGTGGCATGTACACACTCACACATGAATGTTCACACACATTAAAACAAACAAAGGATGAAAAAGATTAAGAAACAAAAAGAAAGGGAAAGAAAATGAAAGAAAGAAGAAAAGGGAAAGCAGCTGAACTGGGCGTGGTAGTGTGCACCTGTCACCCCAGCACTCATGTGGCAGAAGGATTGTCTCACGTGCAAGGGCTCAGTGAGATCCTGTCTCAAAAACAAAAGACAAAACAACAAAAAATTAAAAGTAAAATAAAATGAAAGTAAACAAACAAACAAACCAAAAAGCAAAACTTCTCTTAGCACAAATGTTGCCAAGCTTAAGAGCCAGCCTCAGTGGCTACCTATCACAGGCTAATTCCAAAAATGAAAGAAGATACACGCATACATATATATTTCTACATATATAAGCACACCCTACTTAATCCCTATAATGCCACTTGTGTGTGTGTTTTCGAGGCTGACCTCTTGATTTTGGATAACCAATTAAAGTGCTCTCTCTTTTTTATTACTTCTTTTATCTCTTGATATTATAATACAATGGCACCACTTCCCTTTCCTCCCTCTAAACCCTCCGTGCTGCCCTTCCTTGGCATCTTTCAAATTCATGGCCTCTTTTTCCATTAATTGTTGTTAAAATACATAAGTATGTAAACTATGGCCCTTCGGTTTAGAGACCTCTGACTCTCTAAACCTCCCTACACAGCTCTTCCCCTGTCCTCATTGCTTCTGGCACTCTTCACTCTTCAAAGCCCCCCTCTCTTTATATAATACACTTTCCTCCAGAGGGACCGCTCCTAGTTTTCAGGAATCACTAGTGACTTGAAATCAAGATTAGCAGCAGACACATGCCTCCATTCACCAAGCTTGTGGCCTAAGGCCCAGTTGACTACTTCAGCAGACACTGAATAGACCTGGAAGTTTGATACTTTATCTCCTCTGAGTATTGATCTCCAGTCTGAGCGATGACAGCCAGTTGCCTAAACTGCAGCCTAAACTCACCCTAGATGCACTGCTTTTTCATGCCCTGGATATACATCGGTAGTTTCCTTTTCATGGGTTCCACATCACTGGGCCTTTCAACCCAGCATCATGTCCAGATATGGTAATACATGCCAGTAACCTTAACCCTAAGAGGCAGAGTCAGGCTTGTAAGTTCTATGTTGTAAGTTCTAGGCCAGCCAGGGCTATATAGCAAGACCTATCTAAACACAAACAAATAAAAAGTTTAAAAAGAGGGTGGGGGTTCTAAGTGGTAGACTGATTTCCCAGCATGTCCAAGGCAAGGCCTTAAACTCAGTATTGGGTGAGGATATTGTGACAAGTATCTTTAGCACTTGGGATGTTTAGGCAAGAGGATCAGAAGGTCATGGTCCTCCTTGGCTGCACAGAAAGCTTGAAGGTAGGGCTTCTTGTGTGACAAAACTCTTCCTGGAGCATTGCAATACATAAGTCTACATGCCCCGAATCTACCACCAAAGTCCATCTTGGTGAACCAATTAGTTCCTATTGGTGTTACTTACAGGAATATGAGTGAGGAATTGCCTACAGGAACAAGAATGACTCAAGAACAGCTAGGCCCATCCCAGCACCGAGTTGGGAACCTGGAGCACACTGCCCAGCTTGCATGGAGCTCAACAGGCAAGTGTCCTTTCCAGGTGCCTCATTGGTCTAAACCTCCAGGCAGCTTGTCTGGGTTTCTGCTTCTTCCAAGGAGCTGGTCTAGTTTCAGAGTCTTCCTTGCAGTTTGGCTTCTAAGAGACTCTCAGTTTTTATTGCTTACTCTGGCAGGGAGGAGCCTAGTGAATATGGTCAGTTTCAGCAACATCCTTAAGCTATTTTGAATTGTTTACCTTCCTGTTTAAAGAGCTTCTAAGCAGGAGGGAGTGTCTCAAGCTTGGAGGAGACTGACTCCACAGAGCTGTATGAAACAATGTCTCAAGGCTAAAATACAAAAAGATCACCCCTACTGCCAAGTAAGTAAGTAAATAAAATAAACCGATGTGACCTTTCTAGTTAAAAGCATCTAGTGGCTTTCCTTCTTAGAACTCTCATCTATAAGCTAAAGGTGAAGTATTTTCCTATTGCTGTATGTGGGTAAGCATCCACCATTCCAGTTGATGCCTGAACATTCCCTGCCCTTCAAATATACTAGAACTATAATACGAACAGCATCTTGAAAGAAACAACCCTAACCCCACCCCACATTCCAAGCACAAGGTTGAGCATTCCTTTTCTTTCTGTTCTACTCTGTATACATCTTTGGCAAATTTAGCATCATGTATCACAATTACTGCCCGTGCAGATATGTGTCTGTCATTAAGTCAAAAATATGAATGTGAAGCACTTACTATATGTTAGGAATATACCCAAATCCCAGTAAACAGCAGCTGAAACTACAGCCTCAGATTCTGGTCCACCCATTCACACACACAAAGGAAAATGTAACTACCCAGTGATTAAATAAACAAACCATCCCCGGACACTTCTTATGTGAGCACATAGAGACTTTGGATTCAGGCATGTTTGTAACATAGACGAGACTTAGGAAACCATTCTATTTTCAATCAGATTACAAGGGTGTTCTTCTACTACCTTGTCCATTATATTTTTATTATTTGTATTCAGAAAAGTGACTGACCGGATGTCAGTCATGTCTACTTTCTGTTTCTTTCACAAGGACACATAATTTTTGGTACAAAATTGATGGATAAGTATGGAAAACAGAGTTCTCTCAGGAAGAGTTTAATCCACAGACATTCCCAGATCTCTGCCAGTCTGATTATAGAGCAACCCACTCACCTACCCCCCAAGAAAAAAATCCAGAAAGTTAATTTTATTCAATTTTAAAATTATTTTAAGAAAACCGACATCCATTTTCTAAGATTAGCTGAAATATCCTCAAGTGTCCCCAAACTAACTTTGTGGATTCTCTTTGAAAATGAGTCAAGCATGGTTATACTCTTCTGTGAGCCCAGCAGTTGGTTGTTGGAATCTGGAGAGAACAGGAGTTCAAGGCCAGTGTCTGCTACACAGTGAATTTAGAAGACACCCGTGGCTACATGAGACCTTGCTTCAAATAAAGTCATACAGCAACTCTGACCAAAATAAACACTGGAAGAAACTTTTCACCTCATAACATTTAACATAAAGTTTTAAAAGAAAAGTAATACAATATTTTCATAGTTTTATACTAACCAATCTATATGGTACTACATGAAAGATGTTATTTATGAAAATTTTAGGCATGTTTCCTTTGGAGTTTTTTTTTAAGTTCTTATTAAAACAGTAATGTTTAAGTAATCACAGTCATAAAATCCTTAAGTTGAACTTATCTCAAAGTTTCTAAATTACTTATTCTTTGTCTCTTTAATATTTATTCTTTAGCTTAAGTTTTTGTCAGACAGTCCTTATTTGGCCTATAGAATTGTCAAGTCTTGTGTTGGTTAGTCTTATGTCAACTTGAAACACAGACTAGAGTTATCTGAAAGGAGGGAATCTTAGTTGAAAAAATCTAATCCATTAGATCTGGCTGTAAGGCATTTCCTTAATTAGTAATTGGTAGGGGAAGGCCCAGCTCTTTGTGGGTGGTGCCATCCCAGAGTTGGTGGTCCTAGGTACTGTAAGAAAGCAGACTGAGCAAGCCATGGGAGCAAGCCAGTAAGCAGCACTCTTCCATGGCCTCTGCATCAAGTCCTGCCTCCAGGTTCCTGCTTTGCTTGAGTTCCTGACTTTTTTTGGTGAAAATAGGAATGTGGAAGTGTACACCAAATAAATCCTTTTCTCCCCAACTTGCTTTTTGGTCATGGTGTTTCCTTGCAGCAATAGAAACCCTAACTAAGACAAGACTTATATAAGAGTAATCAGAAATGGATTACAGGAAGGATGAGTGGATGGATAGGTTGGTGAATGGATGTATTTGTGGGTAGGTGGGTGGGTAGGTGGATGGATGGATGAATAGGTTGGTGGATGGGTGAGTTGATTGATGGGTAGATTGGTGGATGGATGGATGGATGGATGGATGGATGGATGGGTGGGTGGGTGCGTTGGGAGGTAGAACAAAACTGTAACAAAGCTCATAATAAATAGCATACCCTCTCGGTCTGTTCTCAACAGTTCTTGTGAAAAACTAAAATGACACAACATGTCCAATTGGCTTATTCACTTGCACAGAAACAGGTAGAGATACGGGCAAAATGGGAAACAAAGGCCAAGTCTAGTAGTCACCTTGTATATAAAAGGCTTTGATTGACAGCTGTCTGTCTCCACATTTAATGAATGTGAAGAAGAGTGTGACTCCTGCAAGTTGTCACAGAAAGGTGGTGGCGAAGAGACCTGTGCCAGAATAGGATGCAGAATCTGTGGGGAAACATGGCTCATAGGATCAAAAGGATATTGAGCCATCTGTGTCTCCCTTGGGCTCTTAAGAAATGACAAAATGAGCAGTATTGAGGTGGCTAACAAAGTAAAACCAATAACCACAGAAGGACTCCATTGTCCCTCCCATGTCCACAGCAAGAGCTCTTGAATTTGGATAGAGGAAGCACTAACATCCTCTCCTCACCCTCACTGCTTCACCAACCATTTATGAAGCACCTCCTGTGATCTCACAATATACTCAAGGAAAGCTGGGTGGTGATGGCACATGCCTTTAAACCCAGCACTCAAGAAGCAGAGGCAGGAAGATCTCTGTGAGTTCTAGTCTATCTATAAAGTTCCAGGACAACCAGAGTTACAACAGAGAAAGCCTCTCTGGAAAAAACAAAAACCTCAAAGAAACCAGATGGAAGAGAGACAAAGTCGGCAGAGAGCAGATTTGGAAATGACATCTAATTGTTTGAATACAAAGGCCAGGTTTTTTGGGAGTGGAGCCTTGTGCTTTTTTTTCTTTTTTTGTTGCGGGAGGGGGGTCTGGAATTTACGATATAGCCTAGAATGGTCTTAAATTCACAAGAATTCTATTGTCTCTGCCTCCCCAGTGTTGGGATTACAGGCATGCACCCCCATATCAGGCAAGACTACTTTCCTTATTACTATATTCCCTGCCCTCTGCAAACCACTTTGGTTCAAGCAAGGATACTCAGGAGCCAACTGATTCTACCATGCAGACATCATATGTAACATAACACACTGAACAGTGAAATGTGTTCCTAGACAGGGCATCCAGAAAAGAAGGAGAAGGTGTTCATAATTATGATCGATATAGGCAAAACTCCAATAACTGAGAGAAAATAAATGCTATGTTGAAAATGTAAGAAATAAAAGTTTAAATGGAAATGGAAAGAATATAAAAGTCAACTCTGAAATAATTACAATAAAATTCCAAGTGCGGATACAAACTTAATGTTACCATTCATATAGTTTCCATTTTCTCAGAGCCATGTAGTCATTTGGTAGACACTTGTAATTTAATTTTTCTACTTTAAATTACAGGTCAGGTCTCCATCCTGCACCCAAGTTACTGTCTACAACATGGCTTCTATATTTTAAAAATAAAAAATTTCAAGCTGTGGATGGATCATTCTAGAAAAACCAATTCTTCCTGCTGACTTTTCTGATTTCAATGGCTCAACAGCTCCACCCATTACCCAGGCTAGGGATGTATGCAGCATCTGGACTTTTGTTCAAACCTTTTTTTCTGAATCACAGTCACTCAATGAATCTACAACTCAGTCTCCAATTCCTTCATGCTTTAAAAAATCTTTCTACACAGCTTTGAGCTTGAAATACCTCTCTTGAAATTTCTCCTCGGTTTGCAGAAACAATCCTTATTCCGCTTTGCAGACTCCAGAAGGCTCTAAGTAACCTGACCACGGGCTAGGTTGTCCTGTCTTCACCTTCCTGAAATGCTCGGCAAAGACTTTTGCTAGGCTGGCTGCTCAGGGGTTTTCATATTAACTTCAATCCTTGCTCAGGCTAGAGGACAGTAAGCCTTAGCCCAGTCTAAGCTACACAAAGCCCATGCCAAAACACCAAAATAAAAAATAAAATGAAATGAAGTGAAATAAAATGTGAATCCTAGCTAAGGCCCCATGGAGGCCAAAAACTGTAAATGGGACCAAGGAAGTTCTACAGATATATGAGACTAAGTGTGTCTGAGTTGAACAAGAAGTTGACGTCATGGCCTATGTTTTCTCAGAAACACAAATATTTCATCCATACAAGTCCACAGTTCCAGTCACACGTCATTTCAGATCTCCACTGCCTTGCAAGGGAAAAGAAGAATGTTTGTATTTCATACGTGACTTCTAACAGGATGATGGGTTCCAGAGTAATGCACCAATCGAAGCCCCTCCAGAGTTACCGGAGAAGCTATCTAGGAAGTCCTCAGTCTGTAGACATCTTCTTATGAAGGTCATGGAAACAAGTACCACATCACAGCTCGCCATGGACTGAAAACAATATTCCTGAAGCTATAATTTACACAAAGATTTTTGAGACTGTTGCTGTTTATTAATTTATTTTTTTCCACACCTGTTTCTTAATTTTTATACTATTTAGGACTTACAGAATACTATATAAAATACTGTCATAGGATTAGTGGCCAAGGCCCAGAAGAGACTTGCCATGTAGCCTTAGCTTACACTAAGTGATGCTTATTTGATTCATTCTGCCACCCAAAGTACCAGAAAACACAAAAAAGTTAGACCAAATGACAATGACTGTCAAATGTCAGCCAGATGCATGCGTGGAACAACTGAAGGAATAACCACATATCATGGTGTGGCCTTGCCCCTGAGATGATGTCATCCTAACACCTGGTGTTATGACATCATTCTGGGAATATGAATGCATATTACCAAGGAACTGGCAGGATATTCAGAATGAGATTTTCCTGTTAGGTAAGAAAGTCTTCCCAGTGACTTAAAGGAATCTCATGACCACTCTCCCTGCAGGCCTATACATCCTCACATTGATCTTTCTGCTCTCCAACCATTTGTGCCACACACCAGCCTGTGCTACATTCCCAGCTTGGTTGGCTCACTCCCTGTAGTCACGTGGCCCCTTTCATCATCTAACACAAAGTTGCACTTCAAATATTCCTTCTGAAGCCCATCTCAAGCCTCCAAATAAAATCTGCAACCTGACTTCTTGTGCCAGACTCTCCTTATTCTTGCTTGGCTATTTTTTCCACCGTAGTGACAAACAGCCCCAACCCTCGGCTATTTTGTGTCTGTGCCTTACTGTTTCTGTTCATTAGAATGTAAGTCTCTGAGAGCAAGGATTTCCACCTGCCTAAAGCATGTACAGCACAGCACAAATCTGACCACCACATATATACTGCAGACTCTGTGTGTGAGTGTGTGCAAACATGTGTGTGTATGCACACACACACACTAAAAATTCAAGTCTCCACCTACCTCAACTCACCCAGCAGCTATGAAAAGATATATCAGGCATTAAGAGCTCAGTAAGTACAAATGAAAGCATGAATTACAGAGCTGACACAATTGACCTACAAACATTTTTTTTTTCTGAAACATTCATCACCATATTTTATGTTCAAGCAAAACCAACCAAGCAACATTCATTGCACTAGACCTTAAAAAAAAAATGATTAAGAGTCCTCGATCTCAAATCATTTGCTCCCAACTGCCTCCTAGGTCATCTTAGGACAACGGATGTCGTGATGTTGCTCCCATTTACTTAATGGACTCACTAGCTCCAACAACATCTGCTGCACACCTGCCTACATTACGCAGACAGACAACAGAGGAATCACAAGTCCAGGGGCTGAGCCTGGGCAGCAGCACTGTGTTTTAAGTAGTGGCGACACACAATTCTCTCAAGTTAAGACCTTAGGCTGGCAGTACATCTTGGGCATGGGACACACACTTAGCATACGGGAAGCCCCCAGCACTCTGCGAAAAGCAAGAAAATAAAAGGCCTTATTACACAGATGAAGAAAGATCCAGAGAGACAGTATATGTAGTCTGTGCATTCAGACAGTATCATAACAGCAATGTTGCCAAGTGTTTTGTTCACCAAGCGAAACAGCTCAAATGATCTACTTTCAATAAACAATTAACATCAAATGTAAACATTTGTAATGAATCTAGACTGCTTAAATGAGTGTTCCATACAGTCTGCTTGTCTGTTTGTTTTTCCAGACCTCCAAGGACTCCTGCTTTCCTCAACATCCTAGAGAAATCGATAAATGCTATATAGTCCTTTACTACCTTTCAGTCTCACAATGGGGAAAGTCTGACACCATCACTAAGAGCCAGAGCTTACAAAGCACCTTTACAATGACTAAAGCTTGCTTTGCGTTTTCATACCTAACAATGAGGTAAAGTATATTGTGAAAGGCAGGTAAGCAAACTCTCCCCAGCCTCATGGTGGCTTGTTCAGATAGACCTAGCACTTGGGAGGCTGAAGCAGGGAAGATGCTTAGTTCTAGGCCAGCCTGAGCTACATAATGAGAACCAGTTAAGAGAAAAGGAAAGGAAAGAGAACAAAAGGAGGAGAACAGAAAGTCTAGGAAAGACAGATAGAAAGAACTATACATTTGAAACTCAGCCTGGTCCTTTGAATGTGAAATGTTTAAATTTATACAAGTGTCTAGCATGGCTTGAAATGCATCTTAAAAATCAAGCATTAAGCAGTGAACTGTTTTCACTTCTACAAACTGAAAAACAGGTGGGAAACACTGACTGACAAAAAGGTCACAGTTACCAAATAACTAAAACGGAAGCTAATTACAAACTGGATATTTAACAAGGTATGATTTAACAAGGTATGCCCCTTGGCAATGTGGTTTGTAGTTTTATATCACCTAAGCCAAACAGACTATAATGAACTCTCACCTGAGCCAGGTGCAGTGGCAAAGCACCACTGCACAGGTTCTGCTGGAGGCCTCTGTCCTGGTGCTTAACTCAGACTGGTGAATGTACCTGTCTCCCTTGAACAGCCTGGCCTTTCTTTTCCCTCAAGATAACAACTACTGCTGTGTCTCTGTTAACAAGGCACCTCAGGAAGAAGAAGGGAACGGACAGAAAGCACAGAATCGAGGAAGCCCTACACAGTCTCACTCCATCCGATGAGTCACTGTCTCCTCTGGGTTCTCCAGACATGTTGCAAACCCCTCCCTTCTCAAGGATGTCCGCAATCAACCTGCAATTAACTAAGGAGAATGGGAAACCTCTGGACTCAACAGCCAGATGCTTTCTTCTCAACCCTGACCCCCACCTCTCAATCTGTTGTCACCCTCTATCTACAGTCTCTTTTTATTACATTCCAGCAAGAATACACAGCAACAAATACGACTTCTCTCGTACAGCGCGCAGATGTTACCAGCTCCGTAGAATGCTACTGGACATCAGAAAGCATTTCAAGAATCTCCTAAGTGCTGAGTCCTAAGTGCTGACTCACCCACGCTGCCTCCGCCCCCCCCCCCCCGCACATTCCTCAAGTATCACTTGTTGCTCTCAATATTTGGAGAGTAAAATACAAAGTATAAACTTCCAACACAGGTAAGGGTAAAGTCTCACCAAAAAGAAACATAAAACAATTCAGCCAACCCACACAGACAATACTTAGGTCAAAGGAAATAGTAACATCAACTCTATTTGGACATTCAACCCCAGCAACATCTGCCTCCACTTCCAATCCCACAATGCTACAGAAACTTCAACAAGCTGAGCATTAACTCACAGAATATAAAAATGATGAGGATTACTTCTTGCAATTAAGCACATTATTCATGCAAAAAGCTAAGGGATTCTTTATTTGCTCTACTTGAGTATACTAAAGAATGCTCTTTCAAAGGCTTATAACTGATAATCATGCAAATAATTAATAATCGGTTACTATGTTAATTTAAACCTTTATAACATCCTTCATGTAACCATGATTTTCATCTCAATCCAAAAAGCAATCTGGCTTCTTTTTCATGATAAAAATATCTTCTAGGGGGTATGTGTGTGTGTGTATCTGTGTGTCTATGTGTGTCTGTGTATATGACTGTGTTATGTACATATACTGGAATAAATGACAGAATGCTTATTATCAAAAATACTAAATATTCAAATGCCAAGACAGGTTGTGGGTAAGAGACTGCATCTATATGCAGTCTGAATATATATCACTGTCTGAATATATATCACTGGCCAAGAACTTTACCAACAATACACTATGAACTGTTTACGTATTCTCCCCAAACCATATTTTATTCGGATTGGTATATCACTGGCAGACCAGACACCTACTACTCGGTAGGCACTGGGCTGGGTCTTTTTGTAAATTGTCTCATTTGATTTTCACCACAATACCATGGTTTTAGGCATAAATTTTCATTTTCAACAAGTGAGAAAGTATAAGATAAAGGAGGTAAGCTAATTGTTCTAAGTCAAATACCAAAGAAATAGCAAGGCTGAAATCTAAGGGATGATTTGGGTGACTGCAATGAATGCTAGACAGAGCATGGTGGCACATGCCTTAATCTAATCCGCTTGGGAGTGGAGACAGGAGAATCATGAGTTCAAGAAGAACATACACTATTTAGTGAGTTGAAGGCCACCCTGGACATGAGACCATGCCAAAATTGATTAATTAAACTAAGTAATTAAAATAAATAATAATCCATACTAATGCCAATTTAAGAGGGAACTTCCATGTATTTAAAGCTCAGCATATTCTTTCACTATAGGGGATGCCTTAAGTGGAAGACACAGAAGCAGCTCAATTTATCTTCTGAAAAGCCAATTTTGATCCTGTCGCTTACTAGCTTAACCCTCAGATGCCTTCCAGACACAAAGAGGAAAGAAACAACAACAACAACGGCTCATCTCAGAACACTGGGCCAGCCAGCCCTGAACTTGGCTCAAGCTAACCTGCCCTTACTAACTGTCAATCTCGCTTGCATCTCCAGGGTGCTATATTTGATATTTCTAGGCCGCTAAGTCTTCCAGGCCCTCAAATCTCAGTAAAAATGTCACTTCCTTCAAGGTACCTTCCCTGACAATTCACTCTAAATGGGCTCCCCATGCTACCACCTAAGCCACTCTCCAGCCTGTTTTATTGGCTGCCTTATCTGTCTCTGAAAATTACCAAGTGCATTCCTTTCTTAGTTTGAAGTTCATCTTCTTCCATTCCAGAGCCAAAGAGAAGGAACATCTCACAAGCCTCACTGACTTGTCAACACGGATGGCTTAAGTCTAAAGGCCATGGAGAGTCACACACAATTAGACAGAGGAATCATCATTAAAAAATGGCTCATATATGAAGAACCAATAGCCGTCCTCTATACAAATGCTCTTAAGGATAAAATGGATTAGATGCTGCATGTGATCAAGTACCTTATGGTTTCCAGAAGAGAAAAAAAATTAATTCATAGACCAATATAATATTAAAATCTATGTATGCTTTCATCAAGAAAAAAAAAAGAGGTAGATAAATTAATGGAGGGATAGGAGAAGATATTCTCTCTCTCTCTCTCTCTCTCTCTCTCTCTCTCTCTCTCCCTCTCTCTCTCCCTCTCTCTCTCGTTATCCCTCAGAGCAGAAATGCTCTGTTCAGACACAGCTCAGAAGATATAAACATCATTGAAATTCAAAAGCAGTTCTGAAAGAGAGGATGCTTCAATTGGTATGCAAGAGATGTTTCCTCCCCTGAATACATTATGAACTTGAAGCATGCTAATGTGCCATGCTATCATAAGCACCAGATGGGGCAGTAGGCAGTACATGTCCCATCAAACCTCAAGAAGATGTATTAATGTTCATGCTCTTTAAAAAAAAAAAAAATCCTTTGCCTGCATCCCTAGACTTCCACATTTCTTAGCATTCAGTCACTTTCTCTCAGCACACAGTCCTCCAGGGCTGCTCTTCTTCAGCAGATGGTGCCAGGAATCATTTCAATCTATTTTATCATGGGAGGCAAAGGCCACAAAGCGTGTCAGACTACGCTTACTGAAGGCCTACACAGCACAAAAGAAAACACAGAGGATGGGGAGACACAGGAAATCAATCTTCCCAGGCAGGCTCGACTGTGGGACTAGTTTTTAACTGTGCTGAGTATTTATTTATGTTGAACCGTGCAAGATGAGAAAACCTTCATACATCTAATGTCTTTAAATTCTCAAAACGACTTGAATTTTATTGCAAACCAGGTCACTTCAATATTCTCTCAGGAAGACTGGCTAACTTCACAAAATTATGAATTATTTGAAGGTGGCCTCCATGAGACTAGGACACGGTAAATGGTACCTAAGTACAATGAAGCCAGGGTTACTGAGAAGTCAGCTCAACACGCACATCAGCATCTAAGAACTTGGATAACATGCTCCTCTCCCCCTTGTCCTGTCAGGTTCACTCTGTGACACCTGAATATTCTCCCAGAGGTGGAGACTGTAGGTATTATTGGCAGTTATTCAAGTCTTAATTTTCCAACATGCAATTTAAAATTAACAAATTTCCTCTATTTTCATGTAGTTGGGATTCCAACTGACTTATGGCGGAATAAGGGCTAGCTCTTGGGAACACACAAGTCACAGTTAGTCACACTGGCTCTCCTATGCAAATGTGCCTGAGAAGCCCCTCGTCTGCTTCAAACATAGACTTCTGGGTCTATTCCAGAGTTTGTCTGTTTTCAGGTTTGGGAATCAAACCTTCAGAGATGCTGATTCAGTTGCATAGAGAATCTGCGCTTCTACCAAGCTCCTGGACAAACCTAACGCTGTTGGTCTGCGGAACTCACTGACAACTTATCTATACTTGGTGCTTGGCTAACCCTACAAACGTCGTTAATCCATAGTTGATCAGCAGTGAGTGCAGGTGCCCTCTGAAGTCAAAAGAGAGTGTTGGATCCTACTGGAGCTGGAGTGACAAGCAGTTGTAAGCTGCCTGACCTGGGTGCTGGGAACCCACCCCAGGTATGTGTTCTTAGCCACTGACCTGGATGCTGGGAACCCACCCCAGGTATGTGTTCTTAGCCACTGACCTGAGTGCTGGGAACCCACCCCAGGTATGTGCTCTTAGCCACTGACCTGGGTGCTGGGAACCCACCCCAGGTATGTGTTCTTAACCACTGACATGGGTGCTGGGAACCCAACTCAGGTATGTGCTCTTAGCCACTGACCTGGGTGCTGGGAACCCAACTCAGGTATGTGCTCTAAGCCACTGAGACATCACTCCAGCCTCATCCTGCCAAGAGTTTTTTAAAAAGCACAAGTTAAGACCCCCCCACCAAACAAACAAGATTATTTTACGAGGTATGTCAAACTGTGACAGCCTCTGAAACCTCAAAACTCTGTGCCTTTTAAGGAACCAATGTAAATGCTGGCACATACACAAAAGGGCAAAAACAGTTATCAAGAGCATTAAAAAAAGACACTATGATTTTCAAGAAATACATACATATCATTTACTGAATGAATTATCCTAGCAGTCTCTGGAGACGCAGGATAAATTTTTACCAGCTTATCAAACTGCAACTCATCTCGTCTATGATCATTGATTTCAGAAGCTGTTGGCTGAATTTCCTGTGTAACTGGAAAGATTAAAATATTTTTGTTAATATTTGTCTCTTGCGAAAATCTTACTCAGTGTGCCTCGGAGAAGACTGAGCAAGTATACCCATCATGCCACTGGTGACAAGAATAAAAGAAAATGGCTAAGCAAAGTTTGCTCTGATGGCTCAGCAAGTAGGGCTTTTGCCACAAAGCCTAGGGACTTGAGTTTGAGCCCCAGGATGTAAATAGTAGCAGGAGAGACCTTATTTGTACAGGTTGTCCTCTAACTGCCACAAAAACAACAAGGCAACACACACACACAACAACAACACATACACAATAATAGTAAAAGTAAAAAAAAAAAACAGTTACACATATCTGTCAAAAGTCCTGTGCTTTGTTTCTAATGTCAGGCTCACATCTTGAATTAATTTTTGATGTCTTACTTGTGTCTGGAAGGGGCGTGAGCACACTGCGTAGGTGTAGAGGTCAGAGAACAACTTGTAGAAGATAGCTCCTTCCTTCCACCACCTGGGTCCCAAGGATCAGACTCAAGTAGTCAGGCTTGGCAGCAAAAATCTTTACTCACCATGTCATCTTTTGTTGGTCCAATAATTAATTTTTTTTACCAACACACACATACAAAATTATACCTCTTCATTGGGTGCCGTGTAACGTTTCGACGCACGCATGTGTTGTGCAATGTTTCTATCAGGGAAAACATACATATCTCCTCAAATGTTCATCGCTTCATGATAAAAGTGTTCAAAATCCTTTGTTGTAGTTCTATGCAATACATGGTGAACTACCATTAGCTATAGTCACCTTACTGTACATACACACACACACACGCACACACACACACCAGAATTTCTTGTTTCTATCTAAATGTATCTTGGTGCTCACTGATCAGCTTTCTCCTACTCACCCTCGCATGCCAGTTAGGCACTACCTGCCAAGTTATATTTACAGCAAATATAATGATGAATTAGTAGACACATTACATGCACACTATAACTAACCTGCTACTAGCAACTCATAAAACCATATGGCCAAAATACATATGCATTTTCTTTCCTATCACTGAAAGAGATTCTTGATTCAACCTACTTATCAAAAATTTTTACAGAACTCACTTCTTAATTTCCCCCCTCACTAATTATTATGCTTTGTATATTATTTCTGTCCTGTGAAAACTCTGTGAATCCTAGGCAACATCCACTCGCTCATTCATTAAGTAAACATTTGCTGAGTGCCTGTTATGTGCTACAATGCAGGTAGCCTGGAATGGAACTATTAACACTAGGAAATGAAGATGTTACTGTAAATGGGAGCTTTATCAAGGTGCACTGGTGATGGTTATAATGCCTATTTTAAACAGCAAAGAAAGAGTCTGTATCTTGAAATAGCAGAAAACTGAAAGGGAAATGTATACAACATCCAACCCTTAGTAATATCACATACCCAGAGAGGAATCATTGAGGGAGAGCAACCCTCTGAGTCATCTACACTCAGACCATAAAGAAAAATAGCCATTTATGCAAACTCAAAAGCCTACACGAGCGTCTCGGGCCCTCATTGAGTGTGTTCTTTATTATCTCTCTCACCAGTCTGTGTTTGATTATCTGGTTTCCAAGCTAGCAGATGACTCGAATGGGTAAAGGGTAGGCATAAAAATAGAGAAAGGGTGGGCAGCTGACAGAAGGAGACAGGAAAACCCCATGTATGTAGACAAAACTCACAACAATCTAGAACTGTTGCCGGTGGGACAAACATTTTCTCTTCTATTTTAAGAGTCTGTAATAATAACTCCTTGTCTTTACACTGGTGTAAAGCCCACTTATCAACATCATTGTGAGTATCCCATGAATAAAGCAAAGCAGGATACATGTTTCTGCTTTCTTTAAAAGGTCTCATGTAGCCCAAGCTTGCCATGAACTCACTATGTACCAGAGGATGACCTTGAACTTCTGATAACCCCACTTTTACTCCTGAACCCTTTCTACTTTAGTACAAAATGAATGAAGAACAAACAGACAATCAAATGACTTGCTTATGGTCACACATCCAAGAAATCGACACTCTCAATGCCCTGCTTTTGATAGATGGCCTCATAAATACAGTGTGTTAATGGTTCATAGTACAAACCCACAATAAAGTTAAGGATAAACCAAGCACTGGACAAACTGACACCCCAAAAAAAGAGCTCCATGCAAAAACCATGGCTGCTCAAAAGTGACAGATCAGTAAACACAAAAGTTTAAGGAAGTAAACAAGACTCTTCCAGAAGCTTAAGAAACCGTCAGCTTTCTGAGAAACACTACAAAACGACCCAATTCTCCAAAAGGTTTCAATAAAGTGTTTATGAACAAACACTGCCAGGACACCAAATGCTTGACATGGATGTCACACAGTCAACATGCAGATGATGACGGAGAAGAATCAGGCTCCCCTCAATACCACAAATCGCACAGAATCAGCCAAGGCCAATTCTCCTTTTGATGACATTCAGCAGAAAAACACTGAACAGAAATGGGAGACTGATCACAGCCATTTTTCTCTACTGTTTTGGCCTTCGTGTTTGGCAAACCCTGACAAACTGAGAAATTGCTTTTCACCTCTGAGGTCTGTCACTCTTGATATTTGATAAACCCCACCATGAGGAATATTCTAGGGAGCCTGGACATTGAATATAAAGTTTATTTTACAAGTGGTTTCTAAGGACAAAAAAAAAATCTTTTGATTTTTGATTCCTTTCACATATTTTGTCACTAGGCTGTACACACACAACCAGTGCTAGTGGGGAAGAGAAAGTACACAGTACAAGGACCCAAAGATCTTCTGTAACTGAAGTAGAGCTCCAGAGACAATAACACTGTCCGTCTCATAGGACCGGAAGATGGCAGGGTCAGAACTTTTGTTCTAATCTTCTCCTCATCAAGACATATGTTGGGAAACTATATAATTAATTATCTTAGGAATCTCAAATTTAACCACTCGCATTACTCCCCATAGCCTGAGAGTCATCACACCAACCAAGTCCTGAGGGAGGCAGTGAAATGAACTTACACAAAGTTCATCTGTAAGGTGAAGATAATACTTTGCTCGAAAGTCCAGCAACTGGCCCCAAGTTTCAAATAACACCGCACTCCCGTAGAACCCATTCTGAGCTGTGGAGATGTTGCTTATTTCCTTAAATTCTTTCAGATTCTCATTAAATCATAAACACATAGCAGACATCTTCTCAAATCCTTTTTCCTAAAGATTATTTTGGCTAATTACACAGCTGAAAGCCAAACTGTCAATGATATCTTGTTCTTACAGGTACCTTCAAAATTTTATTCTTCAAAAATTATTTTCTTGTTTGAGCCCAAAGTACTCTGTATGATATTAACAGACCATACAGAATTAAAACAAAAAAATCCCTCCACTAAAGCCAGCAAGACTGCACTCACCACCTTACCACTTAGCCTTAGAGAAAAGAAATGTGGGGACCAAATGAAACCTTCTCAAGAAGCTTCACACAATTTGAAAAATTAACAACTTTTTGTGCTTTTGTTTTGGTTTGCGGTTTGGGTTTGTCTTATTTGGCTGGAGACAGAAATGAAGGAGCTTCTTGCTTCTGACAGAGCCCTCACCCTCTACTGCCTACATGCCCAAGAGCTCTGAGGGCAAAGCCATACATCCCATGAGTCTCAACTTGACCAAGCAACCTCATGTTTATTAACCACACATTTTAACAATTTTGTCTAGGTATGTGCTGAATACATCTTTTGCTTTCCAATTTTCTACTCATTGAGAACCCAAGAAGTCTCCCACCTGAACAGACCAACAACAGACATCTGAAGTTTTACATTTCAACAGCCAACAGAGAGGGTGCCTTTGGTTAACCAGGACAGTTCTGTCAGGCTACAAATACACGATTTCTTCTGTGGTTATCTTCTTGTTGCTCATTTTTGTTTGTTTCAAAGATACTGTCTCACTATGTAGCCTAAACTGCCTAACCTGACCTCAAACTCATGATCCTTCTGCCTCAGCCTCCACGGTGCTGTCACTACAGACATGTACTACCTACCATATTCAGCTAAGAAAAGAAAATTTACTGGAGGACGATTACTCACACTATAGGTTTAAAAGGAATGGTGGTGTGGGGGGTTGGGGGGGGGGGTAGAGATAGCTCAGCAGTTAAGAGCACTTGCTACTCTTGTAAAGGACCAGGTTTCAGGTCCTAGTACCCACAGTGTAACTCCCAACTATCTGTACAATTCTACTTCCAGAGAAACTGATGCCCTCCTCTGGCTTCTGCATGCACTGCATGCACACGGTACACAGCCACACATGCAGGCAGAACACACGTAACATTAAAATAAGTAAATATTTTATTTAAGCAAAAGAGGAATTGGGACACAGTGAGAACAACAGGAGCCTGGCCTGCTTTAGCCAAGTTCATTCTTCATCATTAAAGTGAATGATGTTTTTTCTGCCTCTAATTTCAGCAAAGAGAAACACTGACTTCCTCAAACCCTTTATGTTGATTACGCTTATGATTCCAACTCTTGATGAGAACGGAAGATCAGACCTCAGCTATGCAGGGAGTGCCAGGCCAGCTTGGGCTACATAAGACTTTGTCAAAAAAAATAAATAAATAAATAAATAAATAAATAAATAAATAAAAATAAATAAATAAATAAGAAAAAACTACTTTCTTTGTCACTATTCTCCAAGCTCAAACATCCCCTTCAGATGCTTCTCCAGCCTCCATTACAAAGCCCACCCCCATCAAATTTCAGCCAGTCTATTCCTCTCAAGGAGGAAATGGGGAGGCCAAATTTAGCAGGTAGGCCAGGGACTCCCATCCCAGCCATTTAACCTCATCTACTTTTCCCTGGGCAAGCTGCTTCATTTATCTGAACTTCAGATTCCAGATAGACCATTTCCAGAGGTGTAAAGAAAATTAGAAGTCCCCATACAGAGCCTAGCCTGAGGCCTGACATATAGAGGTTTTCTATTGCTCTTTGTCTTCTGTCAGAGATGGATTCTATTTAGAAACAGTACTCTGCAAGCTCCCTCTGAGATTGAGAGGGGTTCTTGATTCCTTTGATTGCAACTCTATAGGTTGAAAAACATAATTAAGCTAGACATTCTCCGAAAGCACATTTACATTAATATTAATTAATTCAAACAGCTGTTTGAGAAAGCTAGCCAGATCAAACTGTTACTTGGTCAGGTGTGACATACTATTGTTCTCAAGTTATGAGTCATTTAAGTTAATGGCTTACTCCTCGAGCTACAGTTAAATACCAGAGAACTGCAATGGCACAAAGAAACTGCTTTCTGAAATACTACATCCATTGCTCACACAGAAATTACAATTCAAGGAAATAACAAAGAAGGTCTCATTCTTAGTACAAGAGTATCACACTGAAAAACGGTTAAGTTTCCTAACTGAGCAAGAAAGAAGAGACAAGGAAGCTTTCTAATGAGCATTTAATTGGCCCATTGCCCGTCCTTCATCCTAGGAGTCCTTCTCCGGCTCCTTTACAGGATCCCATGCCCAAGCTGTAAACACCCTAAACAGAAAGAAGGACTGGACCACAGTTATCTTTGATACCTGGCATAATAATATGAACCATGTGCAACCCACCCCCTGCCCCTTCTGTTTGTTACGTTATGCTTTATTTTATTTTATTTTGCCAGGTGAGGTGGTGCATGCCTTTAAACCCAGCACTTGGGAGGCAGGCAAGTGGATCTCTGAGTGTCTGAGGCCAGCCTGGGCTACACAGTGAGACCTTATCCCAAAACATTCTCCTAATGAAACATATCTGGGTCCTACTTTCCAAACTATCATAAAGTTACAGGCATACTATTGCCGCAGAAAGTTCACTGTCCTGGGACTTTCTCCCACGTGTAGCTCTACAATCCTGAAGTGGGAGGGAAGAAAACAAGTGGGTATGATTTAGGGCTGGGGCTAGGGGGGAATGACAAAACTGAGAGCCTGGCTGTGACATGTTAGCATGATAAAAAGAACATTTAGAAGCAGCACGGAAGAAGGGGGACGAGGGAGAACCCTAAAGGAATGAATCACCTGACAAGCCCCTTCTCCTGTGTGAGCCTCAGTCTCAGCCTCTCCAAACCAAATGTTTGCAAGACACACCTTCTAGCACTATAGATGGCCCAGAAGGCTGTTCAGATACTAGAATTACCGAACCATCTTTGCCAACATCAGTTGGCAGCACAGAGACGATAAGAAATAGACGTTTCTAGACTACATAATGCTCACAGCACAAATGTTATTTAGAAAATGGAAATGAACAATTGGGGCTTTTTGTGGGTTGTTGGCTTTGTTTTGTTTTCGAAAGAGGCTCTTATGTAACCAGGTTGCCCTGAAAGTCACTAAGCAACTAAGTACAACCTTAGTTGGCCTTTACCTCAACTGGGTATCTATAAAATCTGCAGAAATTATAAATAACTCCCACCTCTCTCTCTTAAAAAAAGATTAAAAAATATTTTTCGGTAGACTTTAGACCATTAGCTATACAGAGAAATGAAGTATAAAAACTTTTATGTTATTTAAAATATATAGAATTGAAAAGCCAAATACTCAGAAACATTAATGGAAAATAGTTTAAAAGAGAAGGTGAGGAGGTTTGGAAAGAAGTTGAAACTTCAAAATTTCTGCCCCAAAGAAGTAATATCTGCATAATCTACATTTATTATTGGGTATTTATGGCTCATATAGTTTTCTTTTAATAGCTACCATGAGGCTTATTTCAAACACAAGAGTCAGCCTAATAGGATGGCAAACCGACTCGCAAAGCAAAACAGCATTGGTAAATGAGTGCAGTGTTTTTATTCATGCATAATAGGATTTACATACATCTATTAAAGCATACACATATAACCAGGTGCATTACCCAACTGTTCAGCTACAAGGGATGCTAACAGTTGTCTGTCCATGGCAATTTCACAATTTCACTTCTGGTTTTGTTTTGAGGGCTTTTGGGTTTTTTTTTTTTTAGTTAGTTTGTTTGTTTTCTTTTTCTTTCTCTGTCTCTCTGTCTGTCTCTCTCTCTCTCTCATGCACACACACACACACACACACACACACACACACACACACACAAATCAGCGCTTGCATGCATTGATGTTAAAAACAGAAAAACAGTCTAGTACACAGTGGCTATAAATGCCAAATCAATTTTCAGCAGATAATAAAGTCCATGTTTTACAATCAGCAATGCACTGTTTTACTACCCAAAAATGTAAGCTAATAATATATAGCTCTCCTAAATGAAAAATGCAGATATGCTGTTAAAAGATGGGCCGACCACGAGAGGACGGATCATTCCTGCAGGGACCTTCTCAAAGCTATGTGTAAGTGTTTTGAAAATATCACATGATGTGGCCATGTGTTAAAAATTACAGCCAGTTAAGTTCTCTGCTAGGAAAAATATGTGGGCAATTTATGAAATGCACTCCAGGATGGAGATGTCTTAAGTAAAACCAGATTTTCAAAACAAACCTTTTTTTCCCCCCTTTTGGAAACTTGAACTTAAAAAAAAAAAAAAAAAAAAAAAAGTTCCAGGCACATCTGGAAAGCAGGACCATTGAGAAAGGGTGGTCTGACCTAATGCTAGCCATCTTCTGAAAGAACAGCACTATTTCTGGGCCCTAGAGACTGTGCTCACTTATTGTCCTTTTAAGGAAACAGTGCTGGACGCATTCTGTAGGTCAACGCATGTTATTTGATAACAGTACACAAAGACTGATGAAAATACAGATACTTCAGAAAACTGAGGGTCACCTTCTCTTGAAACAACATAATGCCAAGGTCTCCCAGACTTCTATAAGAAAGCATTTCCTTCTCCTAAACACAAGGATCTGCTTGTCAAAAAAAAAAAAAAATGTGACAGGCAGTGAAGTCATATTTCCCTCTAAGTGAGTTAAATAACTTTAAAATAGGTCATTTCTCTAAAGCACGCACAACCTTCCTCTGGTTTCTCATAGCTCATTTTGTAACAGTGTGCTATCAACAACTAACAAAAGGAAAAACTGTCATTTTCCCAATTCAGTTCTACTAAACCCCAAATTAAAACTTTTTCTTCACCTACTCACACCCAGGATTTTGTGGGCCTGAATCAGATCAGATTCTGCGCATCTGCTTCTAGTGACACCAAATTTTATAAAAGAGGTCTTATATCTGAGGATTATTACATCAAGCCTGAGACAATTTAAAATTAAAAATATAGTAGTAGTAGTAGTTCTGACACTTGAACTACTAATAAATAAGTAGGAACACAGATATTTAAATGTGTAGGCAATAAAAGAGTGATACCATGCTATACAAGTATATCTTTCCTTTTAAACTTCTACACAGACTGTCTTATTAAAATGCAAAGCTATTCCCAAGATGGGTAAAAATAATGTCCATTAATATGAATATACACAAATGGAATAAAATATGCTAAGAACATACTAAGAGGTAGTCCATCTGATACTAGGTTTAAAAAAAAAATACAGATGGGTGTCAAAAATAGCCAAGTATCAGATCTGCTCAAGTATGGCTATCCTGGAACATGCTCACTGTGGCAGCTGTTGATAGTCTCTGGATCCAAGTACAAGGTTGTCTAACACAGAGGGAGAGAAAAAGACTGAGGGGGCGGGGTAGGCAGCCCATACTTCAGAACATCACTACAGAGCCAATCAGATATTAACAACAATGTAACACTGAAGCCAACCTGCAATGGCAAAGCCTTCAGCACAGTTCAACGTTTTAAAGCTTACTTTAAAAGTCATGTGAGGCATAAGGAAAAGAGGTCCTGAAAAGACATCCCGACTAGTCCCCATCCCTTACAAATTATTCACAAATGGTGCTTCGGTGCTATTTCAGCAAAATATCACAGACTCTTGATGCTGCTTCTAGATCCTGTTACACTCATCTATCAAGAGCATAAAAACAAAGAACATTTGAATTGTCATAAAATTTACATGAAACTGTGCTCCAATAGTCTGGTGAAATAAAATAAATAAATAAATAAAACACAAACACCTTCACACCAATTCCATATTATATACCAAGGGTATATTTCCTCTTCAGTTACATGATGCATATAACTCAAGATGAGAGATTAAAGAGTTAAAATGACCTTTCTAAGATCTAGGTTATTATCTTTTTGGTAAATGGAGTTTCCCCACATCAGCTTCTATGCATCCCTAAGTCCCTTGAACAGCAGAAAAGTGCAATCCTGGACAAACGCTTCCTTTCTGCACACATATCAATAATGATGAGAACGGACTCTGAGATGTATTCTGAAGGGAAAACATTCTTCAAACAACTGGCAGTACCTACACACAACTGTGGTTGCAGAAAACTGGCAGATAATGTTTCAAAACACCATCTGGGAGGTGTGTAAACTCTGACCAAACTCAGCCTCTTCTGCCTGCCCTACCCAAATAATCTGCACACATCAGCCAGCTGGGAGACCTCGCTGTGCCCTGCCTTTATCTGCTCTCCATTCAGCACAGGACAATTTAGAGAGTTCTTGGGAGCAGCGGAGACAGCCCTTCTCCCAGCCAGGCTTCACAAGCAGAGCCTTCCCTGGCAGCAATTACAGAAACATTCCAGTTTCCAAAGATAATATTTTTCTGGGAAAATTGTCATACACTAAATTTTCAGGGACACAAGAATGTCACTTATTCAGCATACTTCTTCTAAATGACCAGATTTCAGTTATTTACATGATAACATCTAAGGACTATGATTTAGGGCAAGAAATTCCTTCTTGTGCCAGAGCTTCCTACGTTTTTCTCTGGCATAAACAGCTCTTCAAAGATCCCATCCCAGAATTCTACCATAATCTAAAAGCTTTCCCAACACACAAATACCCAGCAGAGAAAGTGCACGAAGGTCCTGAAACCCAGAACAGAAACACTTCTCAGAGTCGCTAACCCCCTGTGTAAACTGCTCGGGCAAACATCCATGGCTGTTCTTCCCCTCAGCTTCAAAGGCACACCTCTCCATACCCTGCACCCCTACACCCAGATTTTGATAGCTTTCTTTATGTTGCCTCCCATCACACTTCCATCACCCCACAGCGTCTCCCTGCTGTCTCCTTGCTCTCACCCGGGACGGTGGGATAGTCGGTATTTCCCGTGCATTACAGAAAGTAAAGCTTCCTTCCTTGCAAGAAAAGAAGGCTCACTCACCAGGCATCCTGGAATCCAACGTGTAACGCACTGAAAGCAACTCTGTGTTAAGAGGGAGCGCGATGCGGGCTCATGCCTCCTGTTCTGGAATGTGCGGGGCGGTGGAGAGGAGGGCCATCAGAGGGGCTGGGGCGGCATGGCCCGAGGCTGGGTGCTGGGCGCGTGCGCCTGCCAGGCAGAGACAGATGGAGAGCTGACACTCCGGATTGCACTTGGAGCAGAAATGTGGAGGATGACAGGAGCACATGTGGCCTTGAACCCAGCCCTGTCTCTTCAGGCAGAACAATGACAGGGACGTGTGTGCAAAGTATCACAACTCCTGACTCCCCTTCTCCAATCTACCTCCCGTCCCAGTTCCAGAGCTCCAAAAAGCAGAAAGTGAAATGCAGAAAGATAAGCTAAATGCTGAATAATTCATTCACCACCACCCCCTTCCCAGCTCAAAGTTAACCCTTATCTTGCCAAAAGATGGCAATATTGACCTGGTCCCCCACAACTCACACTGAAAGGCTTCCTTCATCTTCTCATTTTAACAGGCAATTACTGAGAAGTATGGTTTAAAACACAATGCTTGTTTATTGATCTGGAAACCCCTAACAACCTAAAAACATCTTGTAAGACTCTGTGATGTGCCAGTTTATCATCCAGCACCAAGTATCAGGAGCATTCTTTGATCAGCTTCTTAGTAGCATGTGTAAAACACAACACTTTTTTAGACAGAGTCCAACCATTTCTAGTTTACTAGCGTGCTTTGAATCCCTTGGGAATCCCACATTGATATGCTCCAAACATTTTCAGCTCATTCTCCTCTACCTTGCACAGAGGTTCACAGGACACAAAAGCAAAATCTTCATGGCAAAGCCTTTTCAAAAGCTGAACAATCATGCCCTCTTGATTTCTGACTTTTTCTTTTTTCTTTTTTTTTGGCACACCCTTAAATGTTTATCCTGACCATGAATAACACATACCCAGCCAGGCTCAATGGTCTCTTCCCTATTAAGCTTTAATGGGTACCATGATATATAAAACCAGGAGCCTTTGTTACAGTGCTTCATCTAAAGCTGGCTATTTTCTTCTCAGCAGTCTCTCTTTAGTCCTTTGTAAAACATCCTTGCCTCCAGGAGAAACATAAGCCTGCCTGCTTTGCCTTGCATGCCTGTTTCTAAACACACAAAAATGCCAGGCAGAAGGAAAATATTATTCTCTTCTAAAACTCTTCTTCACAATTTAACACTCATAACTCTTCCCTGGGTCTGTGTTGCTGGTTTGTTTTAACAACAGAGCTCATGGGGCGGCAGATTCCCCAGGCTCTACCTTTCCGATGTACATCCAATCCTCTAGACACACAGAATTCTACTAAACAGTTCCACTCAGGACTGACCAGCCAGCCGGCTCAGTGACCATGAAGACAAGACCAGCCCCTTTAACTCTTGCGATTCGGGCAGTCATCAACATTTCCTCTGCTAATTCGACATTTTTCCATAAGCTAGTATCAGATTGATTTTACCCCCTCCTTGCTGCCTCTAAGAAATTCTAAAAGACCCCATCTGAAAACAGAGGCAGTGGTTCTGACCTTTACCCATAGTTGTTGTGCCCATGGGTGTTTCAAAACACATGCACACAACACACACTCTGCGCAAACGAAAAAAAATAGATCATCTTCGATAAACAACATCGATCAATAAGAACTTCTGTAGCTCTCGAACAATGTACCCAAGGACCGCTGCTTCAGCCAGTGAACCCCTCAAAAATCCATCACTGTCAGAGCCAACTTGTAAAAAGACTACAATTCATAATGATTACTCTGTTCTGTCACTAATAGTATACTACACTCTATTTATGAGGCCAATCTTTTTGTTCATCTTAGTTAGATGTCACTTGTAATGAGGTTCTGTGTAATGGATTTCAGTTCGGTTAAGCACCAAGCTCAAACACTCTTATGACAGAAAGCTTTATAGCATGCATGAGTGTGATCGTCAATTAAGTGCTGGTATAAAGGGCCTTTATGGAATCCAGAATCCTAAATCTGAAGATTTTCGTTTTTTAAAAGAGTACTTTTTTAAAAGCCACTCAATGCTACACAGCACTTTTTTTTTTTTTTAATACTATACCTATGTTAGAAAGAAAACATTTTCACAGTGGGACACCTAACCTTTCATCAATATGCACCGGTGAATCACTTTCTAAAATAGAAAATCATATGACAAAATGCAATCCACTTCAAGAAAACTGGATGATATCTGGTTTTAAAACCGGGTCTTAATATCGGTACACTCCAAGTCCCTAAACCACAGCTCGGAAAATTGAACTTCCATATGCTGTGTGATTATGTATCTTTTCTATGTGTAAAAAGGCTTTTTAAGCTGTTATCTGACTACAGTAATTGCCACTTTAAATTGATCCACGTCAACAAAACCTGGATCCCTGGAGATTCTCACCTAGAAGTCTGATTGCAAAAGGGGCCTGGCTGAACAGGCATCTGGGGCTAGTTCAGCGTTTTCTCAAGGAGCCAGTCTCCTTCTTTAACCTAGAGACAGGCAAAGTCGCAGCCCCATTTGGCATCTCTCACTGAACTGGGAAACCTGGATATGTATAGATACAGTTACTTAGACAGAAATAACTTTCCCTTTAATAAAAAGAGTACAAGGAGCCAAGATCTCTAACATCCAAATTGTATAATAAAAATAGACAATCAATAGCATGACGAATGCATTTACATAGGTGAATGGCAAACAAACAAAAAGACTATGTATTGTAAAAGTTTTTTTTTCCAGTACAAAACACCGCCCTATATCACCATCAATACATGTTTTATAAAATCAAAATATATTCAAGACAACGAAGAATACATTAGTCAACTGGTCAATAATTGGTCAGTTAAGTACTTTCTCAGAAAAGCTGTGGCCATTAGTACATAACTTTTAATTTAGCAGAAAGACTATTTTTTAAAGGCAATTTTAACATGAGCGTTGTCTAAACCATCACTTTCCAAATCAGCAAATGTAACCAATATAATAAAATGCTGGACTCGCTGAAAAAAAAAAAAATCTATGGGTAGGTTTGTGACAGCAGCGTCCTCTCACTCTTCATCAGGACATGGCAGCGCTAGGCCCCGCCCCCAGCTGCATAGCGCTACACTTACATCTTTCCTTTGTTCGGATCTGACTCAGACACAGAGACTAGCAGCCTAGTGGCATGATCTGCAGCAAATGAGAGATCCCCACCCTGCTGAAGAGAGAATTGAGCAAAAGCTTTTCCAGGGGTTTCTCAACTTCCTTCCCTGCCTCTTGCAGGCTGTGGGGATACACTTGTGACTGCACACAGTGGGTATTAAGTGAGTTAATTCAAAGAATCTGGAACCTCATTGATCCTAATTGAAAGCAATACACCCAACCAAATACCTTCCTACCCCATCTGCTCTGCCCTGCCACCAGCTATTCAATACAAGAGAATTAATAGTTTCAGATATTCTAACTGGCCCAATAAAGGCACTCATTTAAGCAGAGCTGCATTAACAGATTGAAAAAAACAAGGGCAAAATGGGTTCAAATGGCGCATTTTACTTCTAGTTGGCTTTAACAAAGCTGAATAAGGTTTCTTCTGACTTTTTATGTGCAAGACTTGATAAACTGAATGAGAAGGCACTCGATGATTAGCCAACGAGCATTGATGAATGGTCATTAAGACCCCCCCTGCTCTAAGGGAGACCCTTCCACAAAGTGGCACACCAGTTTGAAAGGGCGGATTCACAAATGTCCAGATTTCTCCGCTTGCTTGTTCCACTTTCTATTTCAGACCACTGGCCACCAAATGAGGCTGACATATTGGAAAATAATGTTTTATGGGCGAGTGGTAAAAAATAAAATGGAGGCATTAGCTCTGCTTTCAAATTCAAATCTTCTAGTTTTGTCAGACCCCAAAGGTTTTGATTTTCCACCCAGCTGGAAGCTATTAGTGTTTTCTAAAGGCACCCCACTGACAGGGCAAACCTACCTAATGCGGGAGCTATTGGGCTGAGGGAGATGGACCTCTCTTTGGAGGCTTTCCTAACTTCTCATCACTTTGACAGTCGATTAAATAGACACAACACCCAGTAAAAATGTACATTAATTTGTTTCTGCCACTGAAAGACATTTGAAACTGTATTAAATAAAGGCCATAATAGATTGTCTCCTGACAAAGATAAATCCAATTATACTTTGTCTGCAAGAAAAACAAATGGCATATGTTTCAGGCTACAAGGTAGGTAAGAAGACACAGCCAACCACAAAGAAATGAGTGAGATAGAAAGCAAGCCATAAAGTTCACTGAGTGTTCCATCACGGTGAGAGGTTAGCTGTCATCTTTTCTATAAATGCCTGGTGTAAAGAGCTAGACACATCCAGACAATTTCTAGTGTTTTCTTTGGGGGTTGGGGGATGATTGGCGAGCACTTGCACCTCCTCGACTGTCAGCTGGCATCCACAAAGAGACCACAAGAACAGTGTTGTGACTGCCACCTTAAGAATCTGAAGGGCGTATAGACATCATGGGGTCAAAGGTTATTTAGGGCTGTCCTAAAGGGCCTAAGTGCTAAGCAGTGAGATGCAATGGAATAAAAGGAAACACGCGGGAGAGAGGAAGCTTGTCTTAATAGGTAATTATATAGACATTACAGAGGCAGAAAGGCTGTTTTGCTTGGATCAGTTGCAGCTACATGGACAAGGCCCCTCCATCCTGTGGAGAACATGCTATGTGGTCCTTTGAGAAATCCACTGGCCAGTGGGAGGCAGGGCGCTTTTATGGTTGCAGTACAACCTCTACAGTTCACCTTTGTCTTACGCTGAACTCAGTTTGAGTTCTGTATTTCTCCTAGTTTATAGGGGTTGATAATGGGCTCTGAAACTAATTTAAAACTTCCAGCCTTAAAAATAATTTCAAAGAATGATGTCTCCTTAGTAAGCCAGTCTCTGTGACATCCCCCCACCCCCACCCCCACCGCTTTGACCATGTTTACAAAACAAAGTAGCAGTTACAATCATTCTGACAGCTTTTAAAGCAATGTATTTGATTTTGAGGCTCTGGTCAACATACATTATCCAGTGTGCATGGTGATATCTGCCTTTAATAACAATACTCAGGAGACAGAATCAGGTAGATCTCTGGATGTTCGAGACCAGCCTGGTTTACAAGCAAGTTCCAGGCTACATAGTAAGACCCTGTCTCAAAGAAAGAAGGAAGGAAGGAAGGAAGAGAGGGACGGAGGGAGGGAGGGAAAGAAGGAAGGCCCAAGTACATACACACACAAACACGAATACTCTACATATGAAAGCAAATACATCTGTTATTATATACATAAGTATGTAGATATATGTGCGTATTTGTCTAAAATAGAATCTTAAAAATTTCACTTGCTAGATGTAAATGACGCCTGTATCTGTAATCATTATTGCTTATTTCTAATAGCGACAGTGTCTTTATAGTTTCACAATATATTGTATATTTTTGTAAAATGTAACTTTTGACTTTCAAAACTAATATTTAGGGAACTCTAAAATCTAGAAACTGGCTTAAACACTCACATTGGCTGAACATGATTTTATACGAATGAAATTTAAACCTACTAAAAGTAGATTCCTCCACAGGAAGTGGGGAGGGGGGGTTTAAATTCTTTTTTTTCTTCTTAGTTTTTAAATAAAAACACTTCCGTTTTAACTCATAACCTAGAATACTAGCTCCGTCATTTGCCTATTAGCGAGCACACAGATCTGCAGCTAAGTTACCGTTTCCATTTCCACCACGTTTTCTAAACACAACACCCACTGGGACGGAACAGAAGACACCTAACCCCTCAGCCCTATCCCCAAGACAAGGCCTGGAACACTATACGGAAAAACCTTTGTCTCAGTGTCACCACCTCCCCATCTTGACTAATGGCTAGTTAGTTTTGTTAAAATGCAAGGGTGATGGCGTATGCTCCAATGAACTTTCTCTCCTCTCAGCACCAGAGACAAAAACCCGTGGCTCTGCTGTGTGCAGGCAGCCATCTGGACAGCTTTCCCTCAAAGCCCAGCCCACACCACACTGCAGGCGAAATCAGAGGGCTCCAGAGCTCTGTGGGGCTATTCATGACATACCAATTTCACATTTTCTGCTTGTAGGCTTGCAACAATAAATGCTAATGAGGACTATGAATGACAATTTTAAAGACAATAAAAAGGTCTCCAAATCCCTTGCATATGGAGACACTGTTTTCAAAACTTCACCTTCTGTTACAGCACTGTAAGAATCTAAAGGAGAGGGGGAAAAATAACCTAAGGAAAACAATAAGATGATCAAAGCACAACTGAATGCTTAAGGTTTCCAGAGCAAGCAATCTGCATAAGGCCATCGAACAGACTTTACCAAGCCCGAGAACAACCCCATGAATGCATGAGGCACCTTTAATCTCTATTACCTTTGTATCTTAGATGTGCAGCTCAATGAAAGAAAGCACTTCTTGCTGAACACCAACCCCACTTCCCCTTTTGAGCCTGAGAAGCATTTATCCAAAAACAATTATAATAGCAGAGGCTTAGAAGAGTGCCACAAGTTCGAAGCCCGCCTGATCTATATAGCAAGTTCCAGGCCAGCTGGAGTCTTGGAGTAAGAGGCTGTCTTAAAATAAAACAAAAATAATAATAATTTAGAAAGAATCCTACTGCTTCAGTGGTTCTGAGTAGTATGATTTTATGTGATGACTGTTTTCTGTATTTTCCAATTTTTCTAAAATGAACATCTATTACACTTTGTACCAAATATATTCTATATAATATATATTGCTTTCAGTGTAACGAAAGAACGGATCAAAAGGCATAAACACTGGAATATTTTAAACATCAACAAAAAGATTCTCCTTGCTATGGCTTAGAGGAATTGTCTCATGGTTAATTCTTTTCATTAACACAAATTTAAACACTTTCAACAAAATCCACCAGGTGGAGCACAGACACAGCAATACAAAGATCCCAGATTGTTTTTTTTTCTTTTTCCTGGTCATATTTTTCCTGCAGCACTTTTTACCTCTAACAAACTCCCACCTCTTTTTCTCCACATTACAAATTCTTAAAATCTATGCGCATACACTAATTTGTTACATTTGTACATAGATTCAAACTTACCAAAAACAAAAACAAAAACCAAAACTTTTAGCTATAATGAGTTCTATTACCAAATTCCATTCCACAGCATGCTTTATTTGTCCTAATAATTCCCAACATAGCGCATCTGCTGTAGTACCAAGGTGAATTTTAAAATTAGTGTTTCATAATGACCCTAGAGGTGTTCGTCACTCACGCCCTCCCCCACGCGAAACCAGGCTGAGTATAATTCAATGCTGTATTGTCTGAAATTTAAAAAAAAAAAAAAAAAAAAAGCAGCAGACTGCTTCAAATCTTGGAAGCTCAGTCCACTTAGAAACTTCAGCACCTACTTCAACTTAATAAAATTATTCTTAATTATCTGTCTCATTAACATTTTCAAACTGCCTTCTCCGTGAAAATGTCCCTCTTCCATTCCTGTTGGTAAACTGACACAAGGACGAGATAAATAACACAACTGTCCGCCTGTCCTTGGCCAGAGTGACTCCTGTCCATTCTCCCTTCCTCCATATCACCTTTTCTGTCCCTTTTGCTCCAAGTTGACAGAACAAAAACTCATGTGGAAATCACAACTCTAGCCATTGGTCTGTCGGTCTTTCAAAGTCCTCTCCTGCTAAACCCAGTGAACAAATGGAGCGACTGTGGCCTAGCATTTCAAAAAGCTGTAACCGAAAAAAATAAAAAAAATTAAAAAACCTAGCAAAAGTTGAGCGCTCGGGAGGCAGGGTAGGGATGTACTGAAGAATCTGTCCGTGGAGAACGAGAATGTGAGTTAGGAATGTTGACAGTGGCTAAAAATATATTTTTATGGTTTTTTTCCATGTGCATATTGATGTTGAAATGAGAAATACTCTGAAGGAAATGCTCAGCAGGCTCCTACATAAATAAACAGGAACAAACCCGATGATAGGGAACTCCAGGCAGAGCTACTTAATGCCTGTGTAACAGACCACCAGGCCAAGTACAGTTGCCAGGTACACCAGGCCAGTCCAGCTATTTAAATAAATTATCCACTTTCCCCTGGTGCAGAATACAAATACTCAAACACAGACATCATTTCCAAAAATATAATATGAATAAAAAGCTTTAAAAATAATTCCCACTAAACTCTTTGCTACAAAGTCCAACCTCTTCTTCTTTTGGGGGAAGGGATGCACAGAAGTCATTACCAGGAGCTGAGCTGGGTTTGTGCGTTCATCTTAAGAACATACTGCTCTTTTTACATGCCCATAACTCTTATTCTCATTTATGTAGGCACACACATGCCTCTAAAGGGTAAATGTCCTTCAGACTGCATGACAGAATCCTAATGAAATAGTTGGATAAACAAAATCACTGCACATGTAGTTGCACTTTCCTCTGACTTTTCCACCAGGCTTGCTCCCCATCCACAGGGAGGGCACTTCATCAGTCCACATTATAGATAAAGAACCAGCAGACTTTCCCTGGGGAAGGTAACATCTTGTTAAATCCAATTTCCCAAGTGTCTCCATCTCCAAGCACTTCTTAAATTATTCTACCTGTGAGACCCCCTCAAAGTTGGACATATTGGTAACCAAATATTATTTCTCACCACCTCCAACTTCATCAAAGGGTGTGTGCCCCTTCCTACTGCAAAGGTCAACACTATATTCAAATTCCAAGAGGAAAAAAAAGACCGAAAAAAGTCTCAAAAAATTCTATTACCTTTCTTTTAAAAACAGGATATTCCATTTTTATATATGAATAAATAAATCATCTTAGAACTGTTAGTTCTACACTAAACTATTAGTAGTGAGTCTGACACCCTATGACAGCAACCTACAGGATACTATCACACAAAGTTGAAAAACGAGATCTCAGTAAACTAAGGCCAGTCTTCTATTTGTTGATATGTGTTGGAGAGGAAGGGGTTGTTCTACAGCAAAGCCAGAAGTATAAAATGAAAGCGCCACCTGCTTAAATCCTTTGCAGAAAAAGGAAAGCCAAGCCTATCTGTCAGTATAAACCAGAAGGAATAAGCAGGGGAGGCAGCACTGGCAGGAATCTCAGATTCACAGCCAAACCTTCCTGCACACAATGCCTCCTGAAAGAAAGGAACCCAGGCATGAACCAGCCTGACGCTGGCGGACAGGCAGGGCAGGCCTCACAGGATGTCATAGCGCCAGGAGGCTGCAAGAGATACTGGGGTTTCACACAGTCTCAGGCTGACTGTTTTGCTCTTCAGGTAATTAAACAAGGAAGCTAGGCTGCTGGGTAAGAGCCTGACCCTGAAGCCTTGGCTCCATGGTTCTGCATATCAACTTCCGCAAGAACTGCCTGGAGCATCAATAAGAACATTCTCCTTTCACTCTCTAGCATTTCCTTTCTCCACCTCTTCCAAGATCTGACCCAGAAACAATTCCTGCTGCCTACAAAAACATCCATGCATGGATATGAATTTATGAACAAGAAAAGTCTCTGTGCCACTCCCAGAAACAAACAAACAAAAAAAGACATAACCCAAATCACAGGGCATTACTAGAGATTCACATATAACAAATCCCAGTAGTCCAGCACTATCTTGATCAAAATGGCTTAAAGAATAAGCATTAGGATGATGTTTGAATGCGTGCTTGATTAAAGGGTAGATCTTCAAATTCAGTAAATTGTACTGAAAATGGTTTTTGATAGACTAGTTCACAAATTAAATATTTCTTGCTTAGTGCAATCCACACAATTGTTTCAAGTTCCGATAACTGTCATCAATACAAGGAATTATCACCTATAATCGTTTGATTTCACCAAGAATCTTATTTAAAATCTTATGAAGTATTTCTTGTGCATAGTATCGACATTGAGGGTCATAAAGGTGGAAAAAAAGAAAAACAACAAACCACCTCCTAAAAGATAAGAAAATCCCACTTCCCGTTTATGTGCATAGCACACAAACACTGAGCATCACACATATGATACAGAATATAGTCCCTTCATTTCAAAAGCCACAGAGCAAAATGTTGGCTGTAAGAGACAGAGAGCAAGAGAGGGAAGAGCACAAAAGCATGCCTGCTCGTCTGTGTTCAACACAAAGAACATTAAATGAAAACAACTGGCACGCTGCCAAATTCCTATAGAGGCAAAGAGATTCAAATAAATTGATTTCACGCATCACACTGACCTGGGATCAGTACGCGATGCTACAATAAGCTCGAAGCTCCATGTGGGGCAAAGCCCATTAATGCTATCATACCCTCAGACATGGCCAAAAGAAAAAAAAAAAAAAAAAACACTCTAAAATAAATGCAGACTCTCCAAAAAAAAAAAAAAAAAAAAAAAAAAGCAATATTATTTAAGAATAAACTTTCTTATTTTGCTGCTAATGCTCAAAGGTGTGTGGGGCATTGTTGATAAGAGACTCACAAAGCCATCCTCTTTAAAATACAAACGCAGCATCTGGAACCTGTGTAATAGATATAAAAATTGGCACTATCTAAATATCCCATCTCATACACAGGAACATTAAACGCACAGCACTCTGCATGAGTTTCCTGTCACTCTTTCCTTTTGTGGTCTTGAAAGCTAAGGGATTTTTATTTTCAATTTTAATATACCAAATGTTATAATAGACCCATCTCAGAATTGTCTTAATAGCTTGTAAGAGCACCAGTGGCCCCAAACCCATTCAATCCTCACAAGGACACCTATTAAGGAAGAACAGTTCCAAATGCATTCTAGAGGACCAAGCACTGGGTATGCACACGCTGAGGATTCTGCAGGACTCCAGAGCTAGGCATGGGAATGTGGTTCAGTATTCCAGTGTGCGCTTAGCACAACTATGGCCCTAAGGTTGGTGCCGAGCACCAAAAGAAACTAGAAAACAAAACACAGAAACACACCAGCATTTTAGCTTCAACCAGCTTCCACTCAAGCTGGCAGTGTGCCCCTAGGTTCTGTTTCTCTGCCTCCGAGTCCCCACACAAACCAGACTCTGGCGCCTCTTCAGGCTGTTCTCACTCACAGCGCCAGCTTTTCAGCTGGTAATTCTTTGCTTTGTCTGCTTCCAAATTACAACTCCAGGAACCCAATGGATTCCAGGTGCTTGCAAATGCAAAGTGTGTGCGATTTGTTGTTCTTCTTGGCTTCTTGGATGAACTCAAATTCTCAAGCTCATATTTCTACACAGCTATTACTATCACAAAGAGGAGGAAATAACTAGGAATACATTTTAACACAACATGAAAAACAAAGGAAACCCAAAAAGTTTTAGAGCAAGTCATCATAGGCATGCCTATTAATGTCCATGACTTTTAAGGTTCACACACACATGGAAGAAAAGAAAGCTAAAAAGGGAGGAACTTCTGCATGATATCTTTGATATATGATGCTAGGCACTCAGGATTTGTGTATTATAACAAATAGACATACTAGGCTGTGTAAAGAAATATATTCGTATACTGCTTTTCCTCTCACTATGGTTTTCCATCCTGAAATGATTCGGTGCAGTCAGGCCCCAGATTGCTGTGGTAAAGATGATAATTTTATGTATCTACAGTATGTGCTCAAGTTTTTAAATCCAATATCTTCTTCAATATTTAACTGCCACTTTAGATATTTTTGCCATATAATGTGAACCCCTATAGAGATAACAAGGCGAAACGCTGAGTTCTGTTCTGCGCTTAAATAGCTACTTAGTTCAGATGCTAAAACATAGAAAACAATTTCAAATCAGGGATGGTTGTCCTTATGGTTTGCTTCCCTTGGAGTTACAATATTGACACCTTTCTTTTTCTCTGTACAAGACTGTGGACATCTAATCAACCAAGGTTACAGCTGTCATAATTAATGGCTAATAACAGGAGCCCATAAGTTAAGAAAGAAGATGGAAGCCAAGGTGAAAGAAATCCTGCCTAGGTAACACAACTGCATGCCATGCCTTCTCCTCGGTATCTCTCACTACTCGCATAGAAAGGCATAAACACATGAAGGAAAGATCAAAGCAAAAGAAATACAGATGCAGACACCAAATTGCATAACTTCCCGCAGAAGGTTGTATAATTCTACAGGGAATGATTTCATTTTCTGTAGTCTTAAATAAATGCTTATTTACCAACACCTTCCTGAGAACTTTAAGTCAGTCAGGAAAGAAGATCCTTGTGTGGTACACACCTGTAATCCCACCACTTGGTAAGTAGCAACAAGAGGATCAAATGTCCAAAGTCACTCTTGGGTAGGCTGGGATATATGAGACCCTCTCTCAAACAAACTCCAAAAAAAAAAAAAAAGAAGAAGCCAGTAAGTGGGAACTGCATGGAGCCAGCTGAACCTGCGGGACAGGGACCAGCAGCGATATTTCCAAAACAATGGTCACAGAAGCTGAATATTTTGTTCTTCCTCTTTGCACAAAGTCAGGCAGTCACACAACTTCAAATCCCGTTCCAGTCACTAGAGTGCCAACCAGAATCACACAACATTTGTGTTGACTATCAGCTTTGTCTTAGCACAGCTTTCTCTTATGAGCGGAGCCTCTGACCAAGTCCATCCCCAGCAAAACCTGTAGCAGAGCTTGCCACAGGGTCATTAACACCCTACCCATGGCTCAGGGCAGACATTCAGAAGCCTCTAGCCAAGTGGCAATACACATTTAGTTTATACTTGGTGTTTTCCCAAAGTTAGACATCACTTTTTTTTAATGTGTCTACAGATATGAATTCTGATCAAGAAGTAACAGTCACCTCAAAGTTTTTTTTTTTAATAAAAACCCATCAGAAGAAATCATAAATCCAAAAGCACTTGTTTCCCTGTTTAGTCAACAAACTGAGAAAACACCATTTCCTCATTAAAATAAACACAGAAATCATGGCATAGCTTTTACTCTTCTACTCCAAGTATTGCTCAGTTTCTAACAGACGTGATATAAAACATGGCAAGAAACAGAAAGAAAAAAAAAAAAGTTGGTAGCTGATCATTTGATATCTTTAGACCCAAAACTATTAAGCAGAATTCCCATGGGCAGATTGGCCTCCACCCAAACCCACACCCAGAGACTCCCAAACACAAGCGGTTAAAACATAAATACAACACTATCAACAGGTGCTAGAATAAGAGAGAGAGAGAAAATCTTCACAATTACAACTTATTGGGAGAAAAGACGAGAGACTGACTTTGTGATATAGAAAGTAAACGGCAAAATCAAAATACGTATCTGCGCCTTACCTTGACAATATTCAAAGTTCCCCTTTCTCCGGCAGTCACCTATTACTACACTCAGCGCTCTCCAAGTGTTTCTTTTGACAGATATCATTCTCCACCAAGCGCTCTGCTAATCTCCTCTGCTGCTCTGACTGGGACACAGATAAGTTCACCAGCCCACAGATCAATCTTTTCTATTGACGACAACAAAGGGGGAAAAAAAATGCACACATCACAACCAGGCTAAAGCATCCCGCCCATCTATTTACATGATAAACCAGGCCAGCTTTGTGTTTGTTTAAGAAACAGATACATGCTCTCCTATATTGTGGCAGAATTCCAAACACATCCCCCTTTCTGGGTTCCTGTAAGAGGTGTCCTAGGAGGCTCTGAACCCACCAATCATCTGACTCGAAGATGGACACCTTCTGAACCCCCAAAGCTCTTTTAAGTTGGACACATCCATCAATACCTTAAGAGAGCATATTACACATTACCCAGTGAAACTCGTTTCTTTAGAACACTCTTTGGAGATTATATGTTTTATTTTATAAGTTAAATGCTCTTTCAAAGCAAAGTGCCCATACTCTTTCTCCTTGCTCTGAAACCTCAATATTGCCATTATTAATTACAACAGTTGGAAACAAATGATGATCACGAAGAATAATCTTCATATTATTGGCTACTTAAAAAAAAATCTTAAAGCTAGATAAGATATGTGAAACCTGCAATCTCAGCACATGGGAAACTGAGGCAGGAGAATTGCCAAGAGTTTGGATTTTGTATAATAAATCCCAGGCTAGTCTAATGAAAAAAAATTCTGCCAAAGAAAAAGAAAATAAGAAAGAAATAAATCTTAGTTTTAAAAAACTATTGGTGAACAATTCTGCTCAGCCAGTAAATCTCTACTACTTTTTTCTTTTATGAGATCCAAATTTTCTCATTTTCCCCAAGAGATTGGCAACTTTAGAATCGATTCTTCATTCATTCAGACATTTCATTGTCTCTACTACTCACATCCCATTCCTAGAACCAGTAATATGAATCTCCCCAAAACAACATGCAATGGTTTTCTACTTAATTCTTATCATCTATGAAATATAACAGCATAAGAAAAGAATATGCACATAAAGTAGAAATTCAATAAATACAAAAGAATATAGCTTCAGAAAAGCAATTTCAGAATGCATTACCATAGACAATACTGTACTTTTAGACCAATTACTTCTTAGGGATTTTAAGTTGGTAAATACTCTCATTTAAACAGCTCCTTAAACTGTGGGTTGCAACCCCATATGGGGTCACTTAATTGAATATGGGGGTCATGAAAAATTAGGCAGCAGTAAAAGGCTTCCAAAAGGACTACAGCCAACAGTTAATTAAAAACTCAAAACCGGCATGGACTGAGGTGCTTCTGGCAGTGATTGTCCATGCTCTATCACATGGTTTCTCTGCAGCTTTGCTTCTGAACATGTGTGTGCCCTGTGCACTGTGCATGCCACCACACAACTCCAATCACTGCTGCCTGAAACACTTCAGCTCAGATTAGAGGCTGATGCGTATTATGAATTACAGGGTTGTTAATGGACATACAAAGTTTTCTGATCGTCTAGAAACATCAGAAGAGTTTAATTACAGAAAGCAAAGACTTCATAGTTTCCAGTGTCATTCTTCGGCATGTATCAAGCTAATGTATTCTTGGATTGGATTAGCATATTTGATTTCAAAAAGCGATGCGTGAGTTGCTGACTTGAGTTTCATTTAAAAAGAAAAGAAAAACCATTAACTGAATTTTTGGCTTGAGATAAGGGCAGAATTTTCAACAATATCTGAAATGGCCCTAAACATGGTTTTGCCCTTCTGTACTATGAATTTATGCAAAGCATAATTCTCAGAATAGACTATCATAAAATCAAAACATTGATAAACTCTGAAAAAAGCTGAAGATGTGAAGTCCCCTGCAGTGTTAAATGTTCAACCCCGATTTATGTTTTTAAGTTGCAATTAGTAACCAAATACGTTTTCATCTTTAAAAAAAGGGAGAAGTACATATCAAGGTATTATTTTAAAATAAATTTCTTTATGGCTTATTATCAGTGCTTGATTTGTATATATATTTTATATATCTATATACACAGGAACATGTAAAAAATTATCAGGCAGAAGGGGTCATGAGTGGAAACAGTTTAAATAACCCTGTTCTGATATATTTCAAAGAAGTATTCCATTAAAGTGTCTGTGCCCTTGATGTGACACCACGCGGCTCTGCTGTGAGTCAATGGTTGTTTCTGGCTCTTTATGGTGAAAAGAAAATAAAAATAAATAAATAAATAAATAATAAAATAAAATTTACACAAATCAGGGAAAATGTGGCAATAGATAGTCCTGTGTTGGGAACCATCTCAAAGGAAATAAAAAGACAATCAGTTGGAAACAACTACAAACACTCAATTTCCTATGGAAACTAATAATTTTATTAATAAATAACAAAAGAAATACCTCAACTACAAGGTATTCCAAGATACATAGACATACATGATGTGATCTGATTATATAAATACTGAAATACTGCAGATGAAGGAGGGGCATACACAAAGAGAGAAATAAATCCAATTATAAATACTAGGCAGAACTACATTTGGAAGATGGAACATATTTCTTTGTAAGAACAAACTTTGTTATTTCTCATGTTTCTGTGCTGAGACAAAAAATATAACAAAAATAAAAATTATAAAAACAGAAGCTAAACAATATTTTGGGGCAAAGAAGAAAATAGACAGACATTTTCTTTTAGATTTCAGTTGTGATATATGATAATATTTCTTGCATCAACAGTTGTCAACAAAAGACATGAGAGAGAAACTGTTAGCAAAAGACATCAGCTAATGATTTCTTGTGTGTCAACTATGGGCCACAGTTGACTGTCTTCCCTGAACAAATAAAGCTCAGGAAGTAAACCCTGACTACCTCTTCCCATACATGCAGACTTGGCCCAGTTTTTAACAAAAATGGTGTGAAGAATTTCAGTTCTAAGGTCCATAAAATTTTCATGTAAAGAAAGACTCTGAGAGACAAACCACACAGTGAGAAGCAACCATTCAGGACAGAACATGGTGTTACACTTCTGAATCTCACTTACAGTGTCTACTTTAAGGAGGACCCTGAAGTGCATGAATTAGTAAGAAGAAAATGGTACCAAAGATTTCAAATGCACACATTTATAAATTTACAGCGTTAACAGAGTATAGAAATACACACTCAAACACTACAGAACGCAACTCTAAAGTTACTCGTCAGGAACCCTCCCGTTAGCGTATACAGGAAACAGTATACCACCATCAATAGAATTTTGAAAGGAAGAAAAGAAAAGAGGAAAGGGAGGAGGGAGAAAAAGAGAGGGAAGGAGGAAGAGATGGAGAGACAGAGAGACAGAGAGACAGAGATGGAGACAGAGCGACAAAGAGACCAAGCTAGCTCAACTCTGGTCTTGGAATATATTTGTGTCTCATACATCTAACACATTAAAAACTCTTCCCATATGAAATGATAAAAAAATGAACAAGAACAACAAACACTATGACATATATATGTTCAGACATCTGCGTGCCTATTCACCAGTGAAGTTTCTATCACACTTCAATGATGGGAAAGTCTCAGAGTTTCCCTTTATCTTTAATAATTTCTTTGTTCAACCCCCCTCAGCCAGCAAATTCACAAAACCTCTTCACGGGAGGAACATATACTGAGGGAAGTTTGAAAGCTGAGCTCCACCAAGGATAGAATGCCTCAAACAATTTGTAGTTCTACAAGAGTGTTATTAAAAAGGCTCAACGTGCTGTATTGCCATGGAAATTGTGGAAAACATACATTCCCAAACAAATATTACTTTTTCTCAATGGTATGAAGTAATGAAAAGCACATGTGTAAATCTGCGATCCGTGCAGTAGTTCAAGCTGCAGCTAATAGAAAATACAGAAAGTGCACTCTGCTATATAAAGGATTCTTGTTACTGAAATATAATGTGAAAACCAGATGCAGACAGAAAACCTTAATCACAGATGGGAATGTAATCACTGGCATACAGAATACGTTTTTGATCAATCTTAACCATATGCTCAATGTATTTATTTTCTAAGGAATGCAATAACTTGAGAGAACCTTCTATTTGAATTCAGTTAACCTCATATTTATAATGCTTTTATCTTACTCCCCCATCCCTTCCATGTGTACAGTGAGCCAAGGTTTTAAAAGGAAGAGCTGCTGGCCTTGGCAAATCATTCTCGTATCAGTTTATCTTTCAAAAATTTAATAGGATGTAAAGACTACACACATCAAAATCAACCTCAGAGGGAGATCAAGTGCAGCTGCCCGATACAGTGCTGCTCAATCACTGCCAGGAAACCTTTCACTGCCTAAGCGCATTCCCTAGAGACTTCTATCAACATTTGAGGAAGTTTTTCTTTTAGAAAATCATATATGATTTAACCCCCCTCCCCCAAAAACATGAGCACTTACACATACTTGCTTTATCTATCAACCTTGATTGACTGAACTTTAACTTTCCTTGACTGAGAACATTTTCTAGTATAAAGCGCATGCATTTACATGAGAAAAAACAACAACACAATTGGCTTTTGGTTTCTGAAAGGAGCCTACAGTATCTAAGAAGACATGGCCTTGCTATGTCCCCACATTTGGTAAGAATTGGTGCTCTCCTTTGGAGGCACCTTTGCCACAGTCCTCAGTCTGAAGAAGATGGCAGAACTGAGTGCCTCAACCCAGGCTACAGACTGGGACTCAACCTCTAACAGGGTGTGACTGGACCTTGTGTTTCGCAGAGTCCCACGCCACGGGTCACGGGAACTTCATTTCAGTACCTGAGTTCCAGGGGCTTCCTTAAGCTTCCATGGCATGCATTCATTCTCCCTCTTACCACTGACTATCCACCCCCTGATACACTCACAGACACACCAGCCCTCATCCTTTCCCTGTCATCCAAGACCCTACACCAAACTGCAGTCTTCAGGCTTCTCGCCAAGCAAGGCTTCAGAGCGCACATCCTCACTGCATAATCTTACAGAAAGAACACTTAACCTCTTCCTTACAGCTTGGTCTCTCCCCTCAAGGCTCTGCTCACTGATTGGGGCCCAGCTAGACCCCTCTTACCACTCAGATCTCACTCCAGTACTCATCTTTTCTGAAATCGGTTCCAACCCATGGGGATTCCTCTCACCCCACCACTCCATCATTTTAACATTCTTTCCTAACTGTCTTTGTTGGATCTGACACCACAGGATGCATCCCACTGGTGTCTCTATTATGCTCCTTCCCCTATTCCCAAATTCTGAGAGGATTCCTACCTGTTTTTTCTTGTCACCCTATTCCCTGAATTTTACATTGCACTTGACACATTAAAAACAATCCCGAATAAGAAAGAATCAAATAAACCCACCTAATGATGTTCCATAGTGGCCCAGTTCAGCTCTTAAGACTTTCAGAAATCTTTTCCTGAGCAGCTATTGGTCATTCGATCTTTCTGTGTTTTTGAGACTGTCATAGCACTGTCATCTCTATCAGGCTTGGCTACCTTCTTCCTGCTAGATACTGCGTTTATGCATCCATTCCCATGAGTACTTCACAGTCACAGTCCAAGACAGGAATTACTCAGGGCTATACAGCCATCAGTGTCACTGACAATTGCATCTTATGCCCATACAGCCTGTGAGGCTGAGTCTTGACTGGACTGAGTGATATCTAGGGGATTAGTAAGGAAAGCATACTTCTAGGTGTGTCTGAGAGGGAATCTCCAGAAATGATTCATATATGGGATAGCAACTGGAGGTGGGAAGGAAAAACCTGTCCTGAGTGTACCTCATCATTCAATAGGATAGGAACCTAGATGGAACAAAACTGGAAGAAAGGAGTAGTGGGTCAGCAGAGGTTCACTTTCTCTTACCTTCTCTGTGTCATGGCCATGGCATAAACAGCCTCCTCCTCCACATGATCCCGCTCCATTACTTTGCTTTACTAAAGGCCTGCAAAAGTAGCTGGCTGGCCTCCTCTGGACTAAAACCTCTGAAACCGTGAGCCAAAATAAACCTTTCTTGCTTTAAATTGTTTCTCTTGACTATTTGTCACAGTAACAAAATATTAACCCCAAATTAAAGGCATACACTTAACACTTAGTGTAGCACATTTTAGGCCCCTCAGTTGAGTTTGTTAGGGAAGAGATCTTAACCAACCATCTCCGTGCCTTCAGATCTTACACTGCTGCAGTAAAATCATTCCAAGAATGAGTGTTACTTTATGAGCGTGGTCAGTTGCTTCACTTGACACAAGGAGACATCACTGACAGAATGATTCATCTTGTCCTTGCAGCTTTATCCCCTGCCCTCAAGACATCACACATACTGAGGCATGGACAGATGGTTAACACCACCTCAGAAATGGTTTCCCAGTCATGGGAATTCATCTCACTCCCACCTCTCCCATCATTTTAACATTGTTTCCTGTGTCCATTGCATCTGACACTGTATGTACACATCTTACTGTCTTCTTCATTGACTGGCTCCCTCTTGCTTGCTTTGTCATTATACTATCCCCCATACTTGGCATTACACTTAGCACAGAGCAGTAATCCACAATAAAAAGACTCACACAAATAGACCCAGCTAAAGCAGTATCAGAGTGGTCCAATTCAGCTCTTGGGACTTTCACAAACCTTTCCCTGTGCAGCTACTAGCCACGTGATCTTTCTGTGGTCTTCAAATTGCCCTAACACTCTGATCTTTATCAAGCTTGGCCACCTTCTTCCTGATAGAGGCAGTGCATAAGAGCCCTTTCCCACCCGTACTGTACAGTCAAAGGCTTGGTGGTTCTGAGTATTACAACAAAAGCAAAGGTCTTTTCTCAAAACTGACCTGCTAAAATTACATTTCTTTCTTTCTGAAAGTTGCTACTGTACTAACGATAGAAATAAATACTATTAGTATCAGTTAACAAATTAAACTACAGCAGTTATTAGTGTGTACAGGTCCACACTTTGAAATGACAAAAGGAAGCAATACTATAATGAACGTATTGTGATTGATTTTCTCTCCTATAATTTCATCTGTGAAGGACTATCTCTAGAGGATCAAAGAAGAGAGAAACAATTATTTCCAAAGAAATGTTTCTTCATATAAAGGTACCTGTTCCATATTGGTAACCTTCACAGAGAAGAAAAAAAGATGGAAGTTTCTGCACCTGGAGTTGATGTCACCTCTGTCAAGAGGTTTCTACAGCCTCCTAGCAGCAAACACGGTCTTGACACAGGTGCCCATTATTAGCTTTTCTTACAAAATCCTAAATCTCACTCAATGTCCCATCTTTATTTCTCTCTCTCAGAAGCTTGCAAACTTGGGGTATTTTCAAGCCCTAAGTAGTAACTTTTCCAAAAGGAATGAGAAGTTGTGTTTTCCATCTTTGGTATAATTCTCACCTGCAGCATGTGTGGCTACCCCTATTTAGAGGGCTGTTCCTAGCTGGTAGGATTTAAAGACCTCCAAGAGAGTGATAATAAGCCCTGGACCAGTGATGATGCCTTGAAGCAAGGATGCAAGGTCATGTAAGGTTGAGCAAGTGAGGTTTGTTCCCATCTGGGTAGATCTGACAGCAAAGAAAAGAGAATTGTCACTCTGCTGGCTTTCTCCTTGGGCATTTATATTCCACTTAGGGCCTAGGCCTGTGATATGCTACTATTTATTCCAGGCAGGTCTCCCTCCCTTCCTTCCTTCCTTTCTTCCTTCCTATCCTCTCTGAACAATCCCTCACAGATATGCCCAAAAGTCTGCTTTATTAATGTGCTGGGCATTTCTTCATCCAGTAGCACAGAGGGTATTTTATTTCTAGTCACTGCTACATCATACAAGCCAAAATACGCCTGCAATTAATTGTGCGTTCTAAAAGAGAACAACAATAAAAAAGAGACCAAGGTGGAAGGAGGTGGAGCAAGAAAACAAAAGACTTGCTGTTGAAACCCAAGTTTGTTCTTTATATTTTGCCTTTAAATGTTTCCAGAGAACTTTAAGTTAATAAGTTGAGCTCAAGGTGTGAGCTTTTCCACTATTTAACAAAGCACCGATAGGACCCCAGCTGTTCCATCCATACTCCCACACTGAAGGAGCCTGTAAACCAGCTAATTCTGTCAGGAAAGAGGCCATAGCCTTAAAGGGAAAAGTTGCACCAGAGGTTAAGGAGAAGGTGAAGTAGACCTACTCTGGCTTCTCTCAGAAAGCACACAAGGAGCCCAGGCACCAAGATGGAGAGCTACAGGAGCTTGGAGAAGGCAGAAAGAGAAAGACCTAGCTAGCTATGGCCCGACATGTGCCCATATTCCCAAAGCCAAGCAGAGCCATCCAGCATTTTCCAAATGAAGGATTGACCACAGAAAGGAGACATAAAACCCAGACTTTTATGGTCTGGGTGAGAACTGTTTCAATAGAGGAAGAAGTAGCAGAATAGGTAGGTGAGGAGGTACTTGTGAATCAGGCTTCCTCTCTGGGACACTCAATTATCCTTGGACAGGGAAGGAACAGTTACCTTCCCCGGAGATGGGCAGAGTCCCGGGCCAGTGAGCCTCAGGCTCACACTTCAGCCTGTTATTTTGCAGCAGGTGATGGGACCAAGAAACGTATTGAAAGGTTGGTACGTAAGCACCTTCTTCTTCAGACCACAGCTGCCTGGGCCTCCCCTTTCTTCTCTAAAGCAACAGTGCTGTCAGTTCCTTGCCAATCTGTCATGACTAGAATTTTATGAAATTTTTTGAGCATACATAGCAAGCACAACACATTTTTCTGCCCCTTGCTCTTTTCTCTAACAATATATCTCAAAAATGAGTCTCTACTGATAACATAATTTGGTCTTTGAAAAGAAGAATTGTTTTATGGTAATGTTTTGTGGGAATTTTTAACTGTGAAAATTAATTTTTATCAAGCACAGTTGCTAACAGAGAGAAAAATTCATCAAAAATCAATTCTGACAGACCTGATTAAGGCTCAAAAAGTAAAAGTAAAAGTAAACATAAACAGGATGTTTTTAAATTAAATGACACTGCATAAAACGAGGCAAGGCCTTGATATTATGTAATTTTTTAAGGAAAAAAATAGTGTTTTATTAACTCCCACACTTTACATGTATCAAGTATCATGTGTTATAATACATTTTAAAGCAATGTAACCTTTCAACTTAAGATGGTCTTAAACATAATGAGAAAAATTCTAAATCTTTGAAATAATGGTTGCATTGATAGGTACACAGATAGGAAATGGCATCCCTCTTACAAGACCAGCAGTATAGTTTTATTATGTGCATTTTTACTGAAAATACAAACAATTAAAAGTAAGAAATACAGCATGATATAAAATATGTATTTCTCAATTTAATATATTAGATCAATGCAAACCATTACGGGAGGAGAGAAGGCGAAGTATTTGATATATAAGCACAGACTCCTGACCTAGACAAAAAACAAAGCAAACAAAAACCTCAGAAAATACTTTATAACTCTCCTGTTCTATGATCAATATCTATATGGTTGGTGTATTGTCACTGTAGAAGTGACATTATGCTTGTTATGTTAGACTCTATTGATGATTTACATGACAGCTTTTTGGGTCCTGGAAGTCATGGTGATTAGAAATAAGGCTGGATAAAATACAATACATCTTATAGGGATAATTCACTGTAATATTTTCCAACTATCTGCATGCCTCCGCTTATATGAAACAATATGATCTTATGAATTTTATTCTAAAAGTCTTCATGCATAAAAGGGGTTTTTGATTGCTTTTTTGAGACAGGTTGTGTAAGAGCCTAGGTCCAAATCCATCCCTTGGCCTCATACATGCTGGGATAACAAGCGTGAGCCACCATGACAGGTTCAAAAGTGGTTTCAATGTTGATACTGTTTCTTCCAATACTAATTCTCTAAATAAGGGTTGATCGAAGGCAATTTAATGATAAAGATGTAGTGTATACTATCAATTTTCACCATATCAAAAGAATTACTCTACTCTTCTAATATGAGGCTTCCATTTAAAAATAAAAGCCATGGTCCCACACGTGCTATTGTACTAAGTTCACTATCTGTTGATTGTAACTATAGAAAAAAGTTAATTTCTATTACCAGTAACAATACTTTAATGCATATTTCTTCTTGACTAAAGACTTGAAAAGCATTGTTGCGTGAAAATGTATTTGGTCTATAGACAATGCATAGAATATTAAAGAGATGGAACTAGGTTGAAAGACCTCATGGGAAAACTACTCTCTCCTGGCCCCCAAGAGCACAAAACCTGGAATCTGATGAGTGACAGTTTCCAAGGATTTCCCCTGTTCTCATCAACTATTCTGTAATCTTTATCCTGTCTCTACCTTCTCTCCACTATGCAATGTTAGAGTTGAAAGATGTTTATAAATTATCTTGTAACCAAATCTCAATTTACAATACATAAAAATATATAAAACAGAGGTGGCTTTAGCAGAACACGAGGCTAAAAGCCAAGAGCTCAGCAGGTCTGATCACTTCTTACTTTCCCACTTAGTCGGAAAGCATCTTTAGAAAGAGAGGTCACAACCTCCTGAAAGAGGTTCAAGGGAACAAATTCTCAGGAGAATTTCAAGTCCCAAAGAAGTCAAAATACACCCATGGAACCATGCCTACCACTTGGTAGCCCTGTCTCCACCTCCCAAAGGTAGCTGGGACCTTGAAAATTCCTTGGCTTAAAGTATCCAAATGACTTCTCAGCTCCCCTCTGAGGCTGGGATTCTAGGAGTCTGCAGAAGGGCAGGTGGGCTGACCCTTTAAGCAAACACACAAAGGCATTCCCAAGTTCTGGCAAGCCAAGTGCACTCAGAAGTTCATCTAGTTGTTAACTCCTCCCCTCTATGAATCTCTGCCTCTATTCACTCTAACTTTTTCTTGGAAATGCCTGTTGCATCTGGCTCTTCCTTCCCATCCTACTAACCCAATCCTGACCAGCTTTCTGCAGTGCCTACAATCGAAACTACAGAAACGAGGGAGGAGGGGGCAGATGTAGCTCACTGGATTCAATCCCCAGCATGGCAAAGCAAGGAGCCACAACAGATGAAGCGGTGCAGGTATACTATATGGTCTTGGCGTCCATGACTTCCCTACCTTCCACTACATCAGCCCTGTCACAATTGGACCAATTGCAAATGAATCGGTTTCATGAGGTTCATGGCCTCCACAAGCCTAGGACATCCTTTTTTATATTGGCTTTAGGTTTACTTCATGGTGATATCTGTTGTTCAAAAGAAGTTCAACTAGAAAACTCATTTATTATAAATGTTGAATTATCCTGGCTTCCCAGTAGGAGAGGGATACAAGGCCCCAAGCCCTACTTCCCAAGAAGATGGTACCCAAGTCAAATGTTTTATCCATAAGCCACAAATGGTCCTTTTGCTCTTATTCTGCACTTAATACCCCAAGGCCTTTTTTGAAGCCATTTGTTAATGTATTTCCCACTTCCACTCCCTCTCCACCCAGGTATTCTTCCTTTGTGAAGCACTACTGAACAAGAATAACCAGGCCTTGATAAAACCTTTCTGTCTCAAGACAAGCTTAAATGTCAACTTACTCACACATCTAAAATCCCACGAATGAGGCTGGAGACATGGCTCAACAGTTATCATCACTTGAATCAGAATTCGGCTCCTAGCACCCGTATCAAGTTACTTACAACTACCTCTAACTCCAGCTCCAGGGGATCCAATATCCCAATATCCTCTTTTGGCCTCTGTGGGTACACATACACATATAGCACATACATGCAAGTATGCGTGCATGCACACACACACACGCACACACACGCACACACATATACACACATGCTCAAATATAACAAACCCCACTTACTGTACCATTTAGTTAGTAATTGAGATTAATTAATTAATAGTAAGTAATACTATCATTGCAAGTATTTAATTGATCCCAAATGGGAGTGACAGTGAGTGGGGACTGAGCCCACTACCTGCCTCGGGTCTCCTCCTAGCAGCCTACCTTACACACAGTAGGAATTACCAATTTACTTTACCTAAATTACCAAATTACTTGACTCTAAATTACCAATTTAAGTCCCTGGCAGGAGCACACATTTCACTCTTCATCCATCACTCTAAGAAGTGTCTCGACCAGGGTTACACAACTAGTGTGTGACTCTTTTGAAAACACCACCTTGGGTCTCCAGGGTTGCCTCTTTCCTCTTTTAATTTTTCTTCACTTCCTTTTGGCTCTAGTATTTTCTGCCTACTCTCCTGTAACCAATTGAAAGCTTTATTTGAACATGTCAGTCAGTGGAGATTCAAAACATTTCTTTTCCCTTTCCACGTTTACCAACTACCCTCCTCCCCCGACATACCTTGCTTAAACAAAAGAAGAAGTCACTACCCATTTACTCCTATCCATGAGAGGTCAGACGTGAATCTCCTTTCTACCTAATTGCAGCTAGAAATGAGAATTCAAACATGAGCAGGTGAGCAAAGGAAGCTGGGGAGTTTAAAGGGCAATACTTATATGACACACCTGAAAAGTTACAGAATCTGAACAATTACTTAAGAACACTTTCTCACCAAGCAGTGCTGGTACACACCTTTAATCCCAGTATTTGGGATGCAGAGGCAGGTGGATCTCTGTGAGTTCAAGGCCAGCCTGGTCTACAGAGTGAGTTCCAGGAAAGCCACAATTACAACAGAGAAACCCTGTCTCAAAAAAAAAAAAACAAAAACAAGAAATAAAAAAAGAACATGGACTAACCAGACAGATGAACCAGTTCACTCAGACTGTACCAAAAGCACCACTGGTACCAAGTACCAGGCTGGAAGTGGTCTGAAAGGTTCTCTGCAGTACACTACACTATTCCCCTGGCGTCGTTACCGATGCAGGCCCCTTTGGGGACCACCATCTGTCTACTTGTCTCCAGCATTTGGCTGAGATCTTCTGAATGTTATTAGGTGACCTCTCCCAACAAGTCCAGCAAAAGAGTCCTCCCAAGCACTCTTTATTAAGCACCTCATAACAGCTAGCTCAATTACCCTGTGACCTGGCTGGCCGCACCACTCTCCTTCCCTACCCTTCCATGTATCCCCTCACGTTATCTGTAGATCTCCAGCTCTTCAACTGCTTTGCAAAATACTTTAAAGACACTTTCCTATGGGGCAAAGAATTCCCATTTCACTTCATACTGAACTTTGAACATCAGTGAAAAAATATTCTATGGCCTATAAAGTAAGAGTAATTCCCATAGCTTCCATTTCTCGTAAAAACTGAAATATCAATTTTCCCAATGTTCCCTAGCACAACCAAAGAACTCCTTAGTTAACAGCAAAAGTGTCCTGGATGACAATGAAATGCTCACCTTGATCATACCACGCAAATTCAATTGTTCCCACTTGGTCAAAGAAACCCGCCCTGCTTCATGATTAGTGTTTCCACGAATGAGAAAACCTACAACAAACAGCTAGTGGCTCTAATCTACTTTAATCTCTATTGATTATACAGACAGACAACATCAAAGTCAAGGTGCTGATGGTAATAAATGAAATTTTTAAATTCTTCAAATACTTCAGGTTTAAGACTTAATTTTAGTCATATGACAAGGCACCTTTGTTCTTTAAATAAGTGATCAGTTCCTGGCTACACAATTATTTAAAGAGGTCATTTTTTTTACATCTCCCAAAGTGACTCTGATCCAGACTTTGAGACCTTGGGGTACAGTAAATGCCTAATTACATCCAATATCCACTCCCTTAACCTCACTCCTATAGCCCAGCACAAGGCTACTGTCTTGCCCAGTGACTGCCAAGGAAAAGCATAAAACCCACCTCCCTTTAAGAGAAGTCTCTCCTTACTCTTCTCCCATCACTGTCCCTGAAAACAATGAGTAATGATTAGCACTTCACACAATCACCTAAGGTCCAGGATGGCTCTGAGAGCCTGGCTCCCTCATCCCAGTGCCTTTTCTCCTCATGCAGATGGATGGAGAGCCAGTGAGGCCCTACTGTAACCCATCTTCCACCAACATGAAGACAAACAGTGCCCCTAAAGCCCACTGTCAACAATCCATATTATGCTCTTAAGAAAGCCCCCAAGTCTATTCCTAGTACATATTAGACATTCACCTAGGAGACACCTTCATCTTAGCTTTGAGGAATTAATCTAAAAATTGGGATGCATTTTAAGCTACCAAGGAAGTCAGTGACTGAAACAAAAGGATACTCCACTTTGTCTCTCAGGGTATAGTATGTATGTATCCATACCAGGCCCTTCTCTTTATAACATGCTTACTAAATGCCATGAAACCAGTTACAATCTGTAGAAAGGATGCTACAAAGTTTTTCTCCTCCTAGCTGGGTGTGGTATATGCCTGAAGCCAATCCCAAGTCTTAAGAATCTGAGGCAGCAAGAACTGAGTTACAGACCAGCCTAGGCTACACATAGAGTTCCAAGTCAACCTGAACTACATAGAAAGACTTTATCCAAAAGATAACAACAAAGAGCAACTCCCTTTTCCTCTTAACCATCAGACAGAAAACATCATTAAGATGACAGAACACGAAACCAACATATACAGACATCCACTGGGGTGGGAAAAGTCTGGGGACATTAGGTAAAAAATTGTTCCAGGATGCTAGATGAATCAAAAAGGGGAAGAAATACAACAGCTTCTCATGGGCTCAGCACAGGATAAACTTATTTGGGGCAGATAAGTGACACCACAACTATGAAGATGTAGATATACACATTGACACATTTGGGAGTATCCAAGGATGTGTCAGCAGGGGCCAGTTGCCTCCTGCTCAGTGTGATACAAAGGTGGATTAAGTAAAAGTAAACACTGTCTGCCAAGGAGACACCAAGCCAGGTATTTGGAGAATAACACCCTAACTATTAAGAACTCAGGCACAAAGTAGGTTACTTTGGGGAACACAAGGAAACCTGTTTTAAAAATTGTCAAATTTGAATGTAATAGACTACTTCTTTAATCCAAGCAAATGGGAGGCAGAGGCAGGCAGATCATAGTGAGTTCCAGGACAGTCAGATCTACATAGTGAGACTTTGACTTGAAATTAATTGATAATTAATTGATTGATTGATTGATTTATTAAAATAAAATTGTGGTCAAAGGTATAGCCAGGAAAGCAGCTGTGGCTAGTCAGATCCATGGGTTAGAGTTCTCTGACAGAAAGAAAAGTGAAGTGTTAGTTAATCATTCACTTCAAGTCTATAATGAAAATGTAAATGAAAGGTAGGAGCAAGATCTTAGTAAGTTTCTGTCATCTGTTGATTATTTACCTTTCTCCCCAGACAACTATGTGGCAGACTCTGAAATCTCAGAACACACTTTGAAATGGTCTTTGCCCAGATTTTAAAAGATTAATGAAGTCAGTCAATCACTTTCTCCAAGGCTCTTACAGGGTTAAGGGGGTGGAGACTCCTTGAAAAACTTGACATTTGTGTGTTTTGTATTTCTCTTCCCACAATATCTATATTCTAAAGGCCTACTCTATTCACCTAAAAACTGATTTGTCTTGAGACTCTGATCAATACAACATCTACAAAAACAAAGACTGTGTCATTACTTCATGAGTTATGAGTTATAATACACAATATGTCACAAATTGAAAGTACAAAATAGGTACTGCACGCTCAGTCTATGTGATGCTGAGTATAAAATCTAGGGCATTATGTAGGCAAGCGAGCACTCTACAAACTGAGCTACACTGCCAGCCTCAAAGAAGCAAATTTTAAGCTTGTCTGTCTGTCATTGAAAATGTTAGTGGTTATAAGCAATGTTAATGTCTTAAAACTTTCTCCAGACAAAAAGGCATCATGCCTTAAACTTTAACCATGGAAGAATTCTTTACTAGTGGTTCTGATATAAGAGCCTGGTCATCATTCCATAATTCTGCAAAGATTTTTAAAAAAAACATTCTAATGGATGGGACTGTGTTTATGAATAAGACATGATATATGATTTAGTCTCTATTCTCTCTCATTCTCCCCCCGACCTCCTTTCTGGTGGAGGGGGGGAATGAGATAGTTTCATGTAGCCCAGGCTAGCTTCAAACTTACTATGTAGCTGGGGATGACTTTGAACTCTTAATCCTCCTATCTCCACCTCCCAAGTGCTGAGATTATAGATGTGAGCTACCATGCTTGACTCGGGTTCTTTTCCTTTAAAGTTGCAAAACACATGTATTAAAGAACATGCTCATACAGAACCAAACTTACTTAATGACGTCCTAGAACACCACGATACTAAACTGTTCATTGGGCTTCAGATTGGAAGTGACACTCCTTAAGAGTGGTATTCTTTGTCTGATTGCATACACTTAATCATTCATTCAATAATACATTCAATCTTGTTCTTCAACCACTTCTTATTGTGAACTGATGCTTCAAAAGAAATAGTATATTTGCAAATCAACATGCTCAGGGGTCACAGTGCCTGTTTTCCCCTTTATCTTTTCTTGAGCTGTTCCGGGTTTGTCCGTGAAGAATGTGTCTTAACAACTCAAGTGTGAAGCCACAAGCTACACAGTTAATTGATCCTGGGCAGTGATCAGGTCTCACCCAGGACAAATGACTTTAACCAACAGTCAAACCAAGTGCAATCAAGGACTGAATCAACATCTAACTGTATCCACATGCTCTCTTACCTCCTTAAATTTCTGTGCCCACATTTCACATAGATAGTGTTGCCATTTACATTATTATTGGGATCAGGTATCTTTTTATTACGATTATCTTAAATATATGCTGGAGTTTGCTTTTTAATTAATACTAGATGGGTTTAAAGAACATGTCTTTCCTAGAAATGTCACCAGTAAAATGCATCCAATTTTTCCTCTAATGTGGTCCATAAAACTTATTTGATTAGCAGTACTATAGAGGCCAAAGCTTTTGTATGCAGCCACTCAAGCATAATTTAATCATTTTATTTAAGCATGAAAAAAATTATTTGAAAGCCCTGTTAGGTAAAATATCCCTGATTAGTTTAAACTTACATTTGAAGGTGTATTAAAGGTGAAATACATCACAGAGTGCTCAGTATGCAATGAAATAGTGTTAACTTTCTCACAGTAGTAGCCAGTATGTTAAAACAAAACAAAACAAAAAAAAACATAGTATTAGAGAATGTGAGAAATAGCCAACTCATTTGAAATAAATATATTTTAAAAGATTATTTTAAAATAAATTTTGTTTCATGCAATGGCTTTTTATATTACCAGGATTCTTTACCTACGGAAACCTCTTTTCATAGTCAAACACGATGAGGCCTTAATTGCACAACAGCATTTATCTGCTGAGGATGTCAGCTCCAGCAAATGAAAATGCATATCAGGCAAGAGACTGTCAGAATAGAAAATTGTTTTTATTTTATTTTATTTTTTTGTTTTTTTTTGTTTTTAAATAACCCACTCACATTAACAAAAGGCTGCAGTAGCTTCCAAATTATAGGTTGTTATTTTTAGTGGAAGTAGTTCAATATTCATATTGGAGCAGATGTAGCAGTTCAACAAAACGGCTCTTCAAACCCTGCACAAATTGAAAACAGGAAAACTGATTGCATTTTCTCCTATCACTTTCCTTTTCTGAATTGACACTTTTAGCCTTCTGAAAATGTACACAAGGCTTCCATCTCACCAGCACCTGCTGATCAAATGGAAACCTAACATTTTCATGAAAATGGTCTAAAAGACTAGTTTTGTTCTAAAACACTGCAAAAGGGCATCGGTTCCCTGCTCAATGGCAACAGTCACTGTGTACTGTGTATAAGCTACGGTCATTAAACTTTTTAAAAACTGTGTTTAGTCACTTCTAGTTTTATTCCATATCTATTTTTTTTTTTTTTGGTGTGGTTCAAGTTTTATGGTTTTGGTGTCTATCTAATACTTAATTTTATTATGTAAGTTATATTTATTATGTAAATGCAGAGTGTGTAAAATGCCAATGTCAATATGAAAAACAGCAAATTATATTCTGTCTGCATCTGCTTGGAAACCGTATCTATCCCTACCACCGTCTACAACACACCTGAGCACGAGGGAGTCACATCCCATTCATTTCCTGCCCCATCCACCAAAAGAAGCTGCAGAGAAGTCAGTCGGGCCCATGTCTGCAGAGACTCTAAACACTGTTTCTAAGCCATAGTCTTAGCTGTTTGAGTACCCTAAACTAGAACAAAATGGATATCATCCAAACACAAGCTGGGCACTCACCATAAACATCTCCAGAGGGGGTAAAGGGACATCTTGGAAATGGGTGTTCTCTTAAGTAAAATATTCAAGATCGATGACTAGGTTGTTCCTCCAGATTTCTGAATAAACATATATTTTTATGTAATATACAATCTGGGGGAAATGACTGATACTCCCAAGCCGTGCTATCTGATGGTTCCTTAACCAAAAATGCCCCCCCCCTTCTGAAAGACTGCAGGCTGGACTTCCCCCTTCTGCCAGGGTGGTAAGGCAACCTAAAGGCAGAAAAGACATGCAGTAATCTATGTGCCACTCTGAGCAGTTGGTCTGTGAATTTCAGTGTTTTGTCATGCTCACTGACGCAACAGCAAACCTGCAATGTCAATATGTTCAGTCAATGGAAGTAAAATAATGGGACTTATTGTCTTCCCCGATCGATCCACCCCTGTCAACAAGGAAACATGCACCTCTGCCTTTAAACAAATTTTAATTAGACTTTTAGTTACTAAAAAGTAACATATCTATGTACCTATGAAAAGCCTATCTCAACAATGCGTAGGAGGCAAAAGCAATCATTTTGTCTGCTTTTATTCATTTTAAGGATCTTCTAAAGTTAATATCATAATTATTTGAAATGCATTCTTAAGTCAAATGACAATTTGCTTCCTTTTTCTCCCACTGACTTCAAGCAAAAGATGGCATCGTTCAAATACAAAATACAATCTCTCTACCTGACCTAGAATGGTGCTCACCCTTCTAGCCAGAGGTGAACCATAATCTACCACTCTCCTCCTTCCATATTAAAAGTGGGCTTCACTGGCTTTACACACTCCTTCCAGGACCCAAACATCAATTCATCACCTGTTCAAAACAAGCCACACAAAACCATAGATGACCAATCCCCAAAAGCCTGTGCCCTCCGCCCGCTCACTTTATCAGTCCTGAAGAAAAGAGAGGAGAGAACACCTTTAAAACCAGGCAGGTACAGGAGTGCTGGGAAAGCGGGCATGGCATGCGGAGGGAATAAAACATTGTAAGTTATTCAAATCCCACCTAAGTTCCCGAGTCCTTCCTCCTTCTACCAAGAGAGACCCTGTCACCTCGAAATCAAAATAAAATAGAGCTAATCAAGTTGTTAAGAGTTCTTTCTCTCTCTTTTTACATCTGAGGGCTCCAGCGTCCGATCAACAAATAATCTATTGTTCCCCCTTTATCCAGTCTCTTTAAACCTATTCAGACCCGCAACACTAAACCCAATTAAAGATAAGGCCCTTGGTAATCTCACCTCGGTGAGTCCCGGTCTGGATAGCAGAGGTGATGGGAGATAGCGTGAAGGCCAGGGCTGCAGCCTCCTCCTCACCCCGCACAACAAAAGGCAGATCCTCTCCCTCTCCCACCGTAATCTTTAAATGTAAATTCCCTCTGGCCGCTAAGAGGAGACCCCGATAACAGGTTACATCTTCACTTCCCTGGCTCTTATCTGCTCCGGATCGTCGGGGGGCCGCCCCCACGCCGCGCCCCGCCCCGCCGCCCCCAGCCCGGCCGCGGAGATTACCTTCCGGCGGCGAGCGCGCGAGGCGGCCGGCCGCGCGGCCCCCACACCGCCGCTTTGTATTCATTAAACACACATCGGAGCTTATCAGAAGTAAAGGGCTGGTCGGGATGGCACATTGTGTGTGAGTGAGTGTGTGCGCGCGGGAGGGAGAGGAGAGGAGCCAACGTGCATCAGGGTGATTACAATATCAGCAGGGCCCAGATGGAGGCAGGAAAATAAACAGAGGGTGCGTGCGAGACGGAGGGGAGAGGGAGGAAAAGTGGGGAGAGAGAGGGAAGAGAGGGAGGGAAGAGATGCAGGCAGGAGGGGAGACAGGGAAGGGATTCGGGGGCGGGGACCGGCCTGGGATGGGGTCGGAGCATGAGGACAGCTACCCAGAGAGGCTGGGGGGGAGGGGTGGCAATGTAATTCGGGCCCCCGAATCTGCTCCACCTCCCAAATACTTGGATTTGCCAGCCCAGTGGCTCTACTAATATTAGAGGTTCTGTCAAGGTCAGCGGGATCAAGAGCTCTCTCGGTGATTTTGACAGTGACACCCTCACCACCTCTCCTCCATCCAAAGACACGTAATTTGCAAAACAAATCTACTGTGCCCAAGCAACAGTCCTGCAGCCTGCCAGGACGACCTCCTGTGGGAATTGCCTCTTTCTCTTTTGACCCCCCCCCCCCGCCCCGCGGCCCATATACTAAATCCCAACCCCCCACTCACTCACTCATACGGAGATACGGGGAGATACAAAAGAGCCCCCCTTCCTGGATTTGAGTGTGTCCCAGCAGAAGATTCAGGGGAGCAAGCCTCATTGTGATAAGGAGGACCACTTGTGATTGGTGGCTACAGGTGACTCAGACACCTGCTCCAGAAGTAGCGTTGGGGTAGGGGCTTCCTTCTGTGTACATCTGAGAGTCTGTTTGGGAGGTGGGAATTCGAAATTGAGGCAATCAATCTTGGCTTGAGCTGCCTCACAGTTCTTCACCCACCCAGAGCCTGAGAATCAATCAGACCGAGCAGGGGCTAATGCTCTGCCAGCCAGCCAGAGTTCATCTTCCTAGGCCCCAGCAGGGTCAGGAGGGGGATACACCTGAGTAGTCCCTAGGGAGCCCCTTTTCACTTTTAAATGCACCCATCAGACAATCTGAACATCTGATCAGATCCTTAATGGAGTGCGGATAACGCAGCAAAGGAGGTCGCCTTATTGGGGGGAGGGGGGCAGTGTTGTGTTGTGTTTCTAGGCACTGAAGCTTGGTTAAGAAGCCTTTCCTGCACTGTGGAGAGTTCAGTAAACCACAGAATGTCACGGCACACACTGCAGCCACGACTGCCTTGAAACTTGGGGGTCATAAAATAGTTTATATATGAAAAGTCTACACAGTAGAAGGTAACAAATTGGGACAGGAACAGGGCTAATAGTTGGGAAAGAGATGAGCAGGAGGAGTACTTTAAGAGGGGCTTTGTTTCATCAAGTACCTTCCAAAACACCTAGCCCCAAACAACAAAACTGGTCTTATATGCGATGGATTGCCCCCCCACCCCATCCCCCATCCTATGCTCCCATCCCAAGAAATGAGTCAAGGGAAATTTGATAGGTAGCACAAAGTGAAGAAAGCTGGGCATAGTGGGGGAAGGGCATGTGTGAAAATCTTGTCATAGAATGAATGCTAGATAAAAGGGTGTCTGCTACAATCCTCCAGTAATCCAATAATGTGGAAAGCCTCGAAGTATCACTGCACAAGAACAAGGTAATATTTCTCCATAAACCTTCAAAAAGTGACCAGGTTCAGTAGTTAAGAGAAGGGTGCTGGGCAGAAAGAAAACCACTTGGCAGGCTACATGACAGAAGCAACTGAGCTCTGAATGGGTAAAACTCTGTCATCCCTATATGTCTTAAATTTAATAATTGATTTCCAGAGTATTCTAGCTCTTGTAAAAGGTGCCCTTCCACTTTTCTCCTGCCATGGTAGAACACTGCAACCACAGTAGCCAGCAGCAACCACTGTAGTTAGATCAGTTCAGTTCGGGCACCTGCTGTATACAAACACCTTGAAAACCAATGTAACTCAGAAAGGGGGAAAAATACAGCATATAAATACTAACCCCATTACAGGATCTGTTATGATGTGCTAACAAAATGCACCAGATGCCCATGCACAAAAATATCACAATGAAAACCATTATTTTAAATGATTAACAAATACATAAAAATGAAAAAAGTTCTAATTCTGCTTCTAGCCTCAGAAAAGGACAAGTGTTTTGTTTTGTTTTCCTCTAAAATGTATCCCAAAGACCAGGCACAAAGAAGACAGCTAATGTTCTTGTTTTGTGAAAGTACAGTGTTTCTACTACTCTGTGCACTGACTTCTGGCTCCACACAGCTTCCAAAGCATTCAGTTAAAGAAGAAGAGAAAAAGAGAAGAAGGAGGAAGAGGAGAAAGAGAAGGAGGAGGAGGAAGAGGAAGGAGGAGGAGAAGAAGAAGAGGAGGAGGGGGAGGGGGAGGAGGAGGAGGAGGAGGAAGAAAGCTCAATGTGGTGACCTGCCCCCCCTTCTCCCAATCTCAGCACTCAGGAGACTGATTCAGGAAATCACTCCCAGTTCCAGGCCAGCCAGGCCAGCCTGAGCTCTAGGCCATCCCAGGCTACAGAATGAGATCTTGTCTCAAGAAAATCAGAACAAAAACCAAAGCAATATAATAATCAGGAATTATTGTCATGGACTGCGTATCCAACAGAAAATGGTACCTATAATTACAGACAACTTATAGACCAAGCTGGATGGAAATTTTAATTCCAATGAGTTCTTTTCTTAATAATAGGTTACCTTCCTGTAAAAGCAAGAAGTCCATCTGCCCCAGGCAGATAAGTTTTGAAACATTAATTCAGATAAAAATCTAGCATTTTCTTTCTTTGACTATGTGAAGTCTAGTGTGCTATAATGTGAGAATTCCAACATATGACCATTATGGCATAATATCTCATTGCTCAGCTTGTCATTATTTCATTTGTAATTCTTATGTTAATTATGTTCATAATTACTATAAACAGATGTGGTAGACATTCGTGTGACCTTTTATTGAAGGATGCATTCCTCACTCGTTTTGCTTTAATTTCTCATGGATGTGAAGCTGAAAATGCAGAAAAAGAAAAAAGAAAGCTTTCTAATATTTAAAAAGCTCGTTCCATGCATAAGTTAACACAGGACCTCCCTTCATCTGAATTTCAGAATAGGAAAACACTCCTGACGTTTAAGCTGCTTTACAGCACATTTCTAAGCTGTTGAACAACCACTGCTGCTCACTAACTTGTAAATATGGATGCCAAACAAAGGCTACCACCCATGTCCAAGTTTCTGTCTTTTTTTTTTTTTTAAATATCAAAGGTTAATGCAGCAGAATTGTGCTCCAAAACCAAGTGCCTAGCAGCTACATAGCAATTTGTTTACTATAACTTAACCATCATCCTCCTTACATAAAACACATTTACAATAAAATCAGTATGGGTTTCATTAGCTGAAGACCTCCTCGAGTTTCATTTCTTTTGGCCTTAATCTATAATTAGTGTGGACAGACAGGTGCAAACCCTCCTCTTCTACAGATGGCTACTGGAAATGGTGCAAAGTAGTTCCTTCTGTTTAAACAACACAGAGATAACCTGCTCTGTCTTATCATTTACAATTACCTCCATTAAACTGAACTAATGTTTGCTTTAATAAAATGTTCACTGTTCTTTAAACATTATTTAGGAACTCTTATATTAATGGCTGTAAAAAGGTGAAGTTGGAAGGTGTCTCTTTAGATAATAATAAATGGCTTATTCTGGATAAAATGTCCCCGTTGATGGATAATAGTCTGAGGTTCACAAAGGTTTTTATAGTTGATTAAACATTTATTTGTTGGTTTATATAAAGAGGGTCAAATACAATTTTGTAAAGGTCATATAAGTGACAAACAGAATTTAACAAAACAAGGAGAAACAACATGTTTTCCCAATAAAGTTTAGAAGTATGAAATGTCTGTCCATATTCTCAGGGATTTTGAGTTGGTACTGAAGTCTATCACTCTTTAAATCCTAGATTCTTGTGAACTGATATCCCTGTTAGCCTAATTGTATGCATTTACTTAACTCCTAATAAACTATTCTCAAAGCCTTCTTCCAAGGCACATTTTAAAATTTTAACTGTACCTAAAAGACTTTTGTAAGCTCATGGCTTAAAATGACTCCATTCCACAATAAATAACTTCTACAAAACGAAAGCTCAATCTGCCCTGCTTTTGCTATCAATAAAGACCAAAGATCATGATATGAGGACTAAGGTATCCATATAATAAAGAACCTTTAAATGCCAAACAACAACAAATAAATAGTCTCTCCCACTTACATAACTTACAGTAATAGACTCCAGCAAAATGCAACTGACTTGGTTTTTTTCACATGCAAATTTTGCAGGTGCCAATTTTTCAGACTGCTTTGCTATGAAGGGCTATGTTGCCTGCATAAAACCTCAATGAAGAAGGCTTTGCATTCAGTGCCTGTCAGCTGATGTTCATATCAAAGAAGTGAGAAACAGGATTTGACAGTGAAGAATGTCCTAAACTGACAACCACTGACCAGCATTCTTAATGGAAGCATTGCTTTCTCATGATCCCTTTTCAATGTTTAAAAAAGAAGGGGGGTAGCTAAGCTTCTATTTTACAATAAAATAAATTACAACAGCACCTGACATTTGTGAGGTTCTTTATAATTTACAAAGAGTTTACGCAAAAATATTTAGGCTAACACCTCAATATAAAAACTCATCTCTGATACATCATTCAGAGAAAGATTGGATAAGTATTACAAAGCAGTAGTCTGTAGCTCAAAGGTTGCTCTCCTGCTATTTCCAGGAATTTGCCATTTAATAATGCAGCTTCTACTGCACTAAAGGTAGAACACTTCTTATTAGGAAGGTCCTTTCAAAGACCATTTTAAAAATCAAGTGATTACCAGATACTGGTAGGTAAAAGAGACTTAGTCAACAATGAAAAATATTTCAAAGATTTCTGGTCTGCTTTTAGTCGTCAAATATAGAAGGAGAAGGAGAAGAAAAAAAAAAGAAAGAAAAAAAAAACCCAGGTGCTCTCTCTGCTGTCTTTATTAAATAAGAACTGGGCACTGGCAAAATTACATACTGAAATTCTCCCACACAATATCTAGTTTTTCAAATGAAGGTTCTGCTGTCTAAATGCTTTGTAAGTAATGGTTAAACAAATGCATTTAGTATGAAGTTCATGAAGTTCTTCTGTTAGCATGGGCTTAACTAAAACCCAATTTCTGTGTCCCCAGAATGATTCTTGGGGATGTTGTCGGAACTTTGTCTTTTCAAAAATTAAATTAGTAAAATATCACATGGGCAATACAGTATGATAAGGGAATGTTCAACTTTCTTAACACTCATCCAGGTTGGGGCAAAAAAAAAAAAATCTGGGTCAAACTAAGATTCTAGTTAACATCCTGTGAGACTATTGGACCTCTCTTTAAAAAATAACAGTGAAAAGAAAATGAAATCACATGACCATCTTTCTCTGTCTCCTCGTTGACAGCCACCAGAGTGAGAAAACTAGACAGTACTTTAAGAATTAATATGGGGAAATAAATAGCACTGGGAATGTACTTCTGTTTAGACACATTACAATTGACATAAAAACCAAAACTGGGGCTATGAAGGCTTAAGAAACAATGGCATTTGCTGATCCTTTCTAAAGAATTGTGTGATCAGGGAAGTTGGACACAACACAACACTTGCATGGTCAAGGCAAAGTGCTGTAATAAACTAAAAGGAGGGCCCCAACACTAACAAACCGTTCATCACAGAAAAGCTGGTCGATTTGTATTCTGGGGAGTGTGGACTCCCTGGGCATGGACCCAGTTCTACTTCTGTTCTATGCAGAGGAGGGAAATGATAATAAAAGCCACTGAGTGAACTTAAAAATGGTACAGATGTTGAAAAGGAGAGTAAGAGGGGGAAATCCTGTAAAACACATTTTAGTTCACACAGAAGGTATAAAGAATGCCTTGGTCAGCAACCCGACCTTTATCAGGAGATAAATCAATTTGCAGCAGCTGTGGACAGCCATTTATATACAGGCCCTGGGCAGATTAATTAAGGGAAGCGAAGTTAAAAATTCAAGAGGGCTCACAGTTACATCAAGCACATGAAGTTGGTCTGGAGTGGCCTCTCCAGTTCCTGTGGTCCTCACTCCCTGGCCTTGGGCCTCTGGCTGTGCTTCAGGATCCCTTCCCAGGGAATACTAGATAATTCCTTTAAAGCTTCCTTCTGCGCGTTTTCCCAGGAAGCACCAGTCATGCTGGGGCACGCTGGGATTTGTGGTGCCCAATCCTGAAGGAAAGCTAAATTCAAAATCTTTCTCCCCTACCCTTTGCAAAGGGCTAGAAACACGGTGGACTCCAAGACTCCGGCCAAATCCTCCAAGCTGTAACAGCCTTAGGGGGAAGAGGAGGAGGGAAGGAAGCTATTTTTAGTAACAGTCGTGGTTCACATCCTACTGCCCGGAATCATAACACTCAAAACTTTTCCAAAGCTTAACTGCTCTTACAAAAAAGAAAAAAAGAAAAGAAAAAACAAAAATTTAAAAAACCCCCAAAAACAAAAACAAAAACGTTTCAAAAACTGGGCTTACGTGTCTTACGGCGACCTAACGATATTTGCTTAAAGCATCCTGGTTAGTGTAAGGTCCGCCCGAGGACAGGGTGTAGATGTGTCAACCAACTCAGACCTTCTAGAGTCGCCCAAAGGATGGTTGAACAGTGAGGCGCGGGAATCCGCTAGCCCCAAGGACTTCCCCTGAGGGATTTCTAGAAAACATAAGAAATTCTCCCGCGGCAGCTCGGGTCTGGATTCCTCCCGGCTGGAGCTACTGGACGCCGCGTTCAACTCTGGGCTCGGAAGGAGCCGGCGTCGCCGAGTCCGGGCTGCGATGGGAACACCCCGGAGGGCCAGGGCGCCTGGGCCAGCGGCGCGCGGAGATACCGCAGAGGCGACGCAGCCCAGGTGTCCCCGGCTGCGCGTCCTTGTGCGGGTTTCCCATCTAAGCACCCCAGATACCCAAGTGTAAGGAGAAAGTTGTCAGGCTGGGACCACAGCGCCGGGGTGTAGCTAAGAGGACCCCTACCCAAGTGGCAGCCCTGCCCCAAGTTAGGATTCTTCGTCTTGTTCCTAGGGCTATGAGAACGAGCCTTTTGCTTCCAGTTTAAAAAACCCACGATGTGGGTGTGGGGCCACCTGCCAAACACACGGTGGACACCTTGACCAGTTGTTTAGTCGAAGAAGACACGCTTATCTTTCTGTTCTCCTTTGATGGTCATGAAAATAAAAATAAAAATAAAAAAGAATGCAAGGAATATAATATTAATAAATAAAAAAAAGGTGGGGGTGCAGGCTTTGACTGGTCCGCGAAGTTCAGTGTCATCGCAGACTCCGGAACCCGCGACGCCTTTGCCCTGCTGCGCAGTCCTACTCTAGTCGAGCGTCAAGTTCAGCCCAGAGCCTCTCCGTGGAATTAATGCAAACGAAGCTGACGGTCATCGGAACCGTAATTAACAGTACCGGCCCCGAGGCCGGGTCCCCGCCACCCGCCAGCCGACCCAGCCCGCCCCCGGGCACTTACACTGCACAGGGCCGGAGAGTCCCACCATCCGCTGCGGGCTCCGAGGAGCTGCAAATAAAACTTCCTGCGGCCGCTGCCCGCCCGCGGGGCCAGGGGACCAGGGCGCGGCGCAGCTGCCCGCCCGAGTCCGGCCGAGCTTCCGCGGCCGCCGCGCACAACGAGCTGCGGGCCGACGAGCCCGGGGTGGCGGCGACGCGGAGCCCGGCGCGCGCCCCGCTCAGCTCCCCTCCTCCTCCCGCCCCGCTCCCTCCCTCCCTCCGCTCGTCTCGCTGCTGTCGCCGCTGTGGCAGACGGACGCGATGTGGGGCGCGGGGGGATTGCCGCTGTCACAGGCGGCGGCGTCTGCGTCCTGCTTCGCCCGCCCTCGCCCGCCTGCTCTCGAGGAAGGCGACTGCATTTATCTGCAGGGCGTCCGGGCGTCCGCCGGGGAGCAGGAGCGCCGCGCGCAGCGCACAGCGCCCACAGCGCCCGCACCCGGGGGCGCCGCGGCCGCTCGGGAGGGAGGCGGCGGCGGGGCCGCGACCAGGTGCGGGGGGCGGGAGGGGAGAGCGGGGAGCGGCGGGGGGGGGGCGGAGGTGGAGGTGGGAGACATCTGTGTCGTGCAGGGGTCACGGAGGTCAAGTATATGTTAACAATGGGCAGACCCGGCTCACGGGGGTGCGCTGGCGGGCGGGAGGCCCGGCTCCCGGCCTCGCCCTCCCTGGACCGGGCTGCACACGGGGCTGGCTCCCTAAGGATGCTTTCCCCGGGCTCGGGATGTGTCGGCGGCCCCAGTGCCCTGCAGTAACCCAAGACGACCACTTTCCCTGGCCATCTGGAGCGCTCCTAGCTGCCCTGCCTGTGTCTCATCACTGGCTGCAGAGACAGCTCTGCTAGAAATCAAGCCACTCTCAGATCTCTCTAATCCCCTTCTGTTAGCTGATTTCCAGACTGACTATTTGCTTTCGCATTAGATAATAGCCTTAGAGAAAACAATTATCATTTCTTTTTCCCTCTTTGTTTTTTTTTTTACTTCTCCTAAAGTATACTATTAAGAGAGACCTCTTTCTTTTTCTCTGTTGGTTTTTATTGGACGTGTTCCCCTCCCCCAGATATTAATATCGATACTTTAGAGGGAGGGACAGAGTCTCTTAGGAAAACGTAGGGTGAAAGAATTCCAGATATTTCCAGAATAAATAAATAATATCTCCGTGAAGAGTGCTGACAATTTGTACAGAGCAAAAAAAAAAAAAAAAGGGCTTGAACGGTAATGAAAATATTAATATGTAGGTCAAATATGATCAGATAATGGCTTGCAATGATAAGCAAAATGAAATCTTTTAAAATTATTATGGAATGATGCCATGACTGTAAATGTTATTGTATTTAGTGGAACAATTTGAAATCCTACACTGAACCCTGTTTTCTCCAACTGGTCTAAATCAATATAAAATGCCCTGTGTGCGTGTTTTTAAATCTCATTTTTGCAAAGAGGGAAAAATGCACGCGAGCCAGAGTCAGCCTGATGTCGTAGGAACTGATGAGACATTCGTGGTTTTATTTTTTAAAGTGGTGTTTCAAATATTTAACAGTGGGTGAAAGACCCCCCCTCCACCCCACCCACACACACCCTTTTAAGCCCAGCTGGGGCTTCCAGTGCTGAAGTCTTTGCAGACTCTACTCACTTTTTAGCAATCCCTTACCAGAAAACACTCATTGTACATTCTGCCCTCTCCTTGGGACATTTGTCTAATGAATTATAATGAATTAATGAATTACAACGCTGTCTTAGTATTCGATACGATGTTCTTCCTATGAGTCTCCCATTTATCAAGGTATGTAGTCTATAGTAATTTCTACATTAGGCTGTTCTCCCCCTACTACAGTTACAGACCTTAACAGCATTAATAATCTCAAAATATAAAATTTTATGTACACGTTAGTGTGATTCATTTCTGTGGAAGAAAGTATGTGAAAGCTTATCGAGTATTATTATGGGGATTGAAAATATGTTAATGGTCTGTTGCCCTGTTTCCCTCATTCTCTTCTGTCCTCCAGGTTCATCATTTTCATAATGAGTGATGTGGATTCTAAATAAAGAAATCTTGTAAAATAATGGAACCTAAGTTGTATTTTTTTATTTAAAATTAAAATAAATCCAAAATAGTTCCACATAAAATATTTTAAAATCTAGGAGTGGGGGCAGGGTAAAACATAAAAACATACAAATTATGCTATGTTTTTCTTTTCCTATAAACTATGCCTATGTAAATATGAAATTATAATGGGAACTTTGAACTTCTAAATCAATGGAAACTCACTTGCAAGGAATCAGACCATATTCATAACACACAAATCATGTTCTGTAAATTTCCATAGCCCTTACAGGATCTTCCTTTTTGCCAGTCATGTTAAAAATAAAATCGTGGGCTATTGTCTATATGTCTTTGTTTGTTTGTTTTTTTAAAGTCCTCTACTTGAGTTGGGTTGCTACCAGAAATTATCATTAAATCTAAGTTTTTTTTAAAAAAAATTCTACTAACAGAATCTGAAGAAAGAAGATCCCTGCTCTGGTGGGGAACGGATAACTCTGAACAGTCCTTAAATCCACTTTCCATCCCTTTGAAAGACCTGAATTCTATAAAATATAGAGCATATTGTTCTTCGGGGTTTATCCTTGAATTATTTCCTAATTCCTCTATCTGTAGCAACTATAGGGGCAGCAGCAGCATGGGGTGGTGTTGTACAGCAATATAGGGAAAGAAAACACTTCACGTGAATAGGAAGAGCAGCAGCTGGGAAGGACTACAATGAGGTGGAAGAGAGAGCCACCTGAGAACAGAGTAGGTCTACAATATACTTGGATACTTTAGCCCTGCCGTGGGCGTGTACACGTGACACCATATCCAAAACTCAATAAAAGATTCACTGATAACATTCTTTCCAGCCAATTTAAGGAGACAGAGAGGAATAAGGCCTCTTCTCAGAATACAAGCAGGAGGAATCAGGTTTCCGTACATTCAACACCAGTGTGAGGAGCAAAAAGAAAAACAACAACAAAAACTTATGAGAGAATTACATAGAAAGATAGGCACCCTCCCACCATGACAAAGCCATTAGATTAACGAGAAACCATACAATAATATGCTGAACTGAAAAAAAAAAAAAAACCTTTGCTGACAAATTCCTCCTCACACTGCAGATTTGTTTCTTACATCATTACATTTTCATTGTTGTAAAGATACGGAGTTCTTTCCATTTACACTTTTTTCCCCCCAGAAATGCTGCCGCCTAAGGAAGCTTTTTGTTTTCCCTTAAACCAGCCTCCCCACCCCTAAAAAAAAAAAAAAAAAAAAAAAAAAAAAAGCAAGGCTTTCTATACAAATTTCTGAGGAGCGCTTAGTACCTTCTTTAGAGACTTGTGATTCATCTCTCACAAAAAGGAATTCCTATACAGAATGTTAACAAGTTAGCACTTTTAAAATTCCTTCTTACGGATCTTAAAGTTTAAATGACTTCTAAGCTATGATTTTTCTATTCCTTGATAAAGTAAGTCCTCCTGTTTGCCTGGGTTGGGGAAAATCCGTAATTACCATATTAGTTGCTTCTAACCAAAAAAAAAAAAAATATATATATATATATATGTATATATATACATATATATATATATGTATATATGTGTGTGTGTGTGTGTGTTGCATTTGTGAGAAAAAGCAATATGATAAACTTGAAGAATGGCAAGCCATAATTAAGTTTTCATAAGTCTATGCTTACCCACTACCTGCAGTTTCCCCGCCTTCTGCTGGAGAATTTCATATAATTTGTTTTTGGGGCTCTCTATGGACAAATTTTATTCCAAATCTTGTTGACTGTGTTACGTAACGTATTCAATGTTGTATTTTAGATATGGTGGAAAAGAGAACGAGATCAGAGATGGTTTATTTTATTCCCAAGCCACATAAACTTAGTGAAGGCATTCTGTTCAGTAAAAATACATTAGATGTTTGGAAGCTTTTAACCTAAGCAGTTTCTTAAGTTGAAAATGTAGGAATCAAACAAACAAGCAAAAAAGTTGGCTCCCATCATCCCCTCAAATAAAACAACCATTTCAGCCTGCTTTAGCTGTAAGCCTGTAGACAATGAGTTTGACTATTTTGACCCTACATGCTAATGTAGTCGTGTGCATTTCTCTATACCACTTTAAAACATTCAGAACATCAAGCTCTCAGAATTCCATTTTTTTTATTTGTAAAACAAAGAGCAAAGTTTCAAAGAGTTTTACAGAATAATTGAAATGCCAGCAGAGCCTCATGAGCTCAGGGCTAGCCTGGTCTACAGACTGAGTTCCAGGCCCACCAGGGTGACATAGTGAGACCCCAACTAAAAAACAAAAAAGTTTTGTTAAACATTGAAATGTTTCACATCACCTGCTGCAGTGCTGAATTTATTGCAAAAAGTGAGGCCCATGTGCACACACACACACACACACACACACACACACACACACACTGTACTCAGCATACATTCATGTATTTATGTAGTAAAACATCTGCTATCTAATAATTAACCTATAGGACCTTTTAGAGATGAGCCACATAAAATAATGATCGTAAATAAAATATCTTATTCATGCTTCTCACTTAAACAAATATGTCTCACCCCATATTGGAAAGTTAATTTTTGAAACAGTATAAGCAAAAATGAAATCATATGACATCACCACTGATGTTCTATGTTCAATATTCTTCACAGAATTTGCTCAGTGAAGTTACTTACCTTTTGTAATAGATTCTAAACTGGTTATTACATTGTCCATGCAATCCGTAACTAAGTGAGTATCCTGGTGCTCTAATTATACAAACATGTCTTTATCTTGCTTACCGCACAGTACTTTGTACATAGTAGGTGCTCAATAAATATTTTTAAAATGGTGAATGCATTGTTAAGATGTTTCTATTTGCTTGGTGGTGGTGGTGGTGGTGGTGGTGGTGGTGGCGGCGGTGGTGGCACATGACTTTAATCCCAGCACCCTGGAGACAGAGAGGCAGGCCGATCTCTGTGAGTTCGAGGCCAGCCTGATCTACAGAGTGAGTTCCAGGGCAGCTGGAGTTACAACAGAGAAACCCTGTCTCACAAAACAGAACAAAACAAAAAGTAATTAGAATGTTTCTATTCAGATGAATCGACTTATGTGTGGCAAATTCTACCCACATCACTTCATTTTGAATCAATATTCAGAAAGTTAAGATTTTTGACACTTCTCAGTTTATAAATGAATAAAATGTGGAAAGTATAGTCATCTGTATTTTTTATGTATGTATGTTAGTGATGGTTTTGATGTGAATATATATATATAATATATGTAATAATTTTTTGATGTAGATTAATTAAACCTAAAATTCTTTTAGATAGTTTAAAAAGCCATTTTAAACTTTTCCCCTGAAAATTCAGTCATGTTCTATAATAAGCTAGAAATATTTTTAAAATATGATATACCTCAACTTCAACCCAACTAGATCTCAGAAATGAAACAACTTTTTCCTTTTCATCTCCTATAGTAATAGAAACACGCATTTAGTACACACATTCTCTGTCCAGCAAAGACTGACAAGCTGTTTAATTTGTCAACGGTGCACTCTCCTTCTTTCATTTAATTAGTATAATGCTGGGGCCGAAGAGATGGCTCGGTGGTTTAAAAAGCCATACAGCTCTGTCAGAAGACTATGGTCCAGCTTGTTCCCAGCATCTACATCAGGCAACTCACAAATGCCTGTAACTCCAAGGGATTTAACACCTCCTGTCCTCCCTAGGCACCCACATAAACTGACCTGTACACATTAATAAAATAGTAAAATGAATCTTTAAAAACAATTACTATATCACTGATAATTTCTATAATGATCTGTATGATTTAAACATGTTTAACTTAACGAAGAATTGGTTGTATTTGGAAATGAATACTTTGGTTATTATCATGCCAGAAACATATCTGGGTCTGTATCGACTTTATCCTTTTAAAGATGCACAGGTGACAATATTTTAGCCAGCAGCTCATTTCCTCCAATTCTCTAAAACAATCAGTGGGCAGCATAAGAGCATGGTGTCTGCTGAACCTGTATCCCAAGACTGTTTCCATGCAGCTTGCTGCAGTCCATCCACCTCTGGAAGGAAAACACCAGCCAACTGGCTCACATTAGGCTTTAGGACAAGAAGGAATCTTTGGCCAACAAATCTGTAGCAAGTATAAGACATGTCTGTTGTCTTCTAGATGATCCTTCAGGTTAAGCACCAATCAAATCACAGATTGGATATAGCATCATACAGAACCTGTAATTGGACCTCCATTCCTCGAGTGGAAACAAATTCTGCAAAATAGTAATTTTTGACTCATCGTATTTTCTGGAGGAAAAAAGTCATTTCTAGAATAAAATGTGACTTACATGTTCAATTAAAAAAATGTGTTGGGATCATAGGTATGAGCCAGCACATCTAGCTCAAATTTTTATTCTTGAGTAAATGTTTCTACATGATATTTTCACAAGATATCTGTATGACACGTTACTTTTTTTTTTTTTGGTAGTGTTCATATAGCTCAAGGAAAGCATAATTTTTAGAAATTATTTTTAATTATGTATAAGTGTGTGTGTATCTGCATTCGGCTATGTGCATATGAATATACGGGCCTATGGAGGCTGGAAGCTCTGATCCCCTAGAGCTGGAGTTAAAGATGCTTGTGAGTTGCCTGATCGGAGTGCTGGGAACCTAACTTGCATCCTCTGGAAGAGCAGCAAATGCTCTTAACCACTGAGCTGCCTCTCCAGATATTTTGAAAAGAAAGCAAACATGTTACTTAGGAACAGTGTCTCAGACACTCTTTAAAATGAATACTCAGAAGCTAGAGATTATATTCAATGCAGACTGTGAGTCCACGACTTAGTCTGGGCCTGAGATTCTGTATTTGCAGAAGAACTCGAGAAAGTGCCAACGGGCTGATCCGCATAGCAGGAGCAAGGCTCCATGAGCTGTGGGAAGCATCGAGAAGACCTCACTTTTACTCCTTTACATCTTCATAGGTGCACAAACGTCCACAGCATTTTTGTATCCATAAAGTCCCCAGAAAGCTACACAGCACCCTACAACTACGACAAGAGAAAAGTTATGTTTGTGCATGAATATGGCTCTTAACCTCTCCACCTACTGTCTAGCCACCTGCAATTGAAACGGGAAGACCATTATCAGACAGTAACAAAATAAGCACTCACAAAGCCATTTATCTAAGAAGTACTGGTGAGTTAAGAAAACAAAGAAACACAAAAAGGAAACTTCAAAAGTTGAACCCTGCGTGGGTCATGGCTGCAGAATGGTTAGACCACTTGTGATTCTCTCCTAAGGGGCCAATGTTAACTATCTCTGGACTAAGTCTCTATTTGTCTGCTGTGTGACTATAGACATCTGCCATCTGCAGCGTGTAATCAAGGAATGGGCATTATATGTTGATGATTTCAAGGTCTGCAATTTATTGTAACGTCCTTATACAAAATCATCAGGCACTCCAAAGCTCCGGTCCTTGAAGTGGTAAAAAGAAGATTCCCCAGTCAGACATTATGGTCCCTCTGCTGTGTAAGAAAGAGCTCAGCCACTGGTGGCCTCAGCTAGTATGATATGTTATGGCAATTGCGCCATGAGACACTGGCTTACCTGAAAGCAAGAGTGCCTTTAAAACTAATGACAACCAAAGAGTAAATGGAAGTGAGACACTTGTATTTTTTCACAAAGGCAAGTATGTAGGCATTCTCATTTTTAAGCATTCTATTTGGTTCTTAGGGAGATTCGAATATGGAGAAGAAGGCTAGGCCAGGTTTATTTCTTGTCATTAGTTTCTCAGTCCTTTGAACATGTCTTTGCAATTAGAAAAGAAAAAGTTCATGTGATATGAGAGTGGTTGTAACATACTCTATCTTCTCATCTGTGATTGGATATACAGTTTTGTGCTTCAAACCTCTTTTGTTTTTTTACCACATTGGGTGTCATCACGGTAAACAATTTATGTTTGGTCTACCAAAATGCTGCTAGCTTAGCTTTACAAAGACTGCTGTATCCAGGACTGTTAATCACCATTCTTGTTGCATTCAGTAGGAGCTTTGCTTTCCTACCTCTTGCTACCATTTCTAATACTGGAGGACGATTTATATATTTTTTTTTCTGAACAATAGATTTTAATTAAGAAGATTTATTAAAGACAGTTTTCATTCCTCTGATTACATTTCCAGCTCCAGAGACATCTGCATTTCAAAAATGCACCACATATTTTCATAAATATTCCATAATTCCCCCAGAGCTTTGTGGTATTCTGATTTCCTCCAACCCCTTAACACCCTTGCATTTGCTGTAAGTTCAGTGTATGCACCCTTCAGAATAAGACATTTCTTCACACAGGTATAAAATAAGACTGTGCTAGAAAGATGATTCAGAGCATTCCTGTTCTTTGTGCATCAAAATTTCTAAAAAGAACAAAGACAAATTAAGCTCCGTAACAGACACCTAACAAAAGATCCAGCTATCTTACAGGCATATTTAAGGGTGGCAGGGTAAACAGCTGGGCAGAGTTTGCTTTGAAGTTTAAATCATTGTTATTTTAATAGAGGGGAAAATTCATTTAGATAGTGGCGTCTGATAGGTACCCAATTAAAGCCCCTTTTTGTCTGTTAATGTAGTTTCAGATTTTTAGCTTTTGAAGCATAGTTTTGCCAGAGAATTTTTTGAAAATAGCAGCTTTTATTTTCCTTTCCTTTTCTTTCTTTCCTTTTTTTTTTTTTTTTTTTAAGATGGCTGCTATGAGTGACAGTCGTCGGTTGTAGCTTTTAGGTATTTTATATAAAAGCATGTGCCAATATGCTAACTTGCTCAAGGCTCAAAGAATAAGGATACACATAAGTCATGCCAACAGCTATGTTTACCTACCATTTGTATATGGAGTTTTATATACAAAACCACATCTCACTCCTAGTCTCAGCAGGTGTCAGAGAGTTCTACCTTATTGCTCACAGTAGGGACTCCTAGTCTTTTGTTGTTGTTTTGCTTTTGCTTTTGTTTTCAGACATGGTCTTGACTTGAGGCAACCCTCCTGCCTCAGCCTACTGAGTACTGGTGCCATAGATGTTAAATATTCTTACTGGGAAACCATTGGAAGAAGCAGTTCACATTCCATTCGCTCTGGTGATCACTGAAGTTTTCTTGCCTAAATTACACTGGCCTCCTGCAATCCTCACCCTCACCCCACTCCGATTCACTCCAACTCTATCCTTGCCAAAAGGACAGCGTTGTTTGTCGACATGGAGAATGCCACCTCTCACCGTCCTTGTGTTATGTGCTAGGCTCTGTTCTAATTCGTGCTTTCTAAGTATAAAACTGGTCTATTCCAAATATCAGTGGGAGAGGGACCCACTGTGCCCCAGGGACCTGAACCCAGGTTTGGCTTAACTATTGTAAAGCCTCCCTGTGTAAAATGAGCAGAAGCATAATTTGAACCTGAAAAGTCTGGGTTAGCGCAAGTCTGGGCCAGTCTCAAAGACTTTCTAGGTTTCTGCTACCGTATCACTCAAATCTCTGGATGCCGAGAAGACAAACACCAATGAAAATCTTTCTCTTTTCTTAAACATCTCACGGTCAATTGAAGGGCAGAGAAAAGTGAAGGGTGTCTCTCTCTAAGCTCAAGCAACTGAGGTCTAAGTCTAAGACAAGCTCTCTTGAGATCAAATGGCAAAGAACCACAGTCCTCAGTTGAAACCAAAGCGCGCACTGTGGGGTCACAAATTTTAACAAGGAGCCACAGAATCTGCCAGCGTTTGGAAGGGAGTTGGCAAGATGTCAGCAACACAATGCTCACTGTGTTGCCTTCTCTAATGCCTAGGTGACCTCACTGGATCTCCACCATGCCTAATCCGTCCTGGGGAAGCATAAAGGCTGAAAGTTCCTCATCGGTTAATAACCCTAGTTGGATCAAAAATGGACCTGTTACACTCCATTTCCCTGCCTAGTGAAAGTACTTTTCCTCCAGAGCATTATAATGGACAACTGCTGTGGAACTTCTTCAAGGAACCTTGAAAGAAGCAGAAAAGAGGATGTGCCTAAATCCTTTAAAAATCCCCACCCATTCCCCCAAAAAGAAGCTCATTTCTTTTTCCCCATTTTGGGAACCTCACAATTCCCAAGAGTTGAGATGTTGGCTTGTGAGTTTATCTCTGGCTTCCTTATACAATCCTCCCTCACAGTACACTTGGTGCTTAGTTCCCTGTGAGGTCGATTCTGAGAGGGAACAAGGACCTACTTTGGCAGGTTAGGGGCAAAAACTGGTAGCAATGTTAGGTGTGTTATCTTAGCTCTGCAGCACTTCAGAGGCCTCAGTGGGATGACCATGAGTTTAAAGCCAGCCTCAGTTGCACAGTGAGATCCTGTTACCAATGTAAGAGCAAAAGTTATGTTTTAAATTTTAATTACTGTGCCTAAAAGATGTACAGAACAAGGACAGATAACTTCCTGGAGTGCTGGGTGGAACTGTTCAAGTGTAGGAAGTGTAGAAAGACACTCCTGTAATCTCCCTTGCCCAAGGACAGGTAACCTCCTGGAATGTTGAGAGGGCACTGTCTAGATTCCATTTGGTTAATCCTACTGCACAGTACGTGCTACAGAAATGCACTAAATACTTAGTCACTTGTAGGCTGGAGATAAGCCAGACAGGAGATACATCAGGATAGATACTTGCTGCTGATTGGACCTAGTGGGAAATATGTAGCCTTGTGGGTTCTGACTTTTAAAGAATCTGTTCTGCATGACTAAGGACCAATTTGTAGGAACTTTGGAGGTGGTAGGACCACTCCAAGGCAACCTCACAATGATCCTGGTCAGATCATTTTAACCTGTGTCTGCTTACCAGTATCTAATTAATGTAATTTAATTAAAACTTGCTTCAAATTTGGCTCAAAATTATGGTGATGGTCTTATTCTTGACTGGTGGGATTTATACCAACTGACCAACAGAAAGACCTTTGCTGGAACTTTTTTTTTTTTAATATAGGGTCTAAAGTAGTCTTTGCTAGTGTGGTCCTGGCTACACAGCCCAGGCCACTCTCAAACTACTGGTCCTCTTGTCCCAACTAAGATTACAGATGTATGAACCACTTTACCTGACTTTTGTAACTTCTTTTCTGTTAATTGTTTGTAGATAAAGGCTCACCTTGTAGGTAGGCCTGGCTGGCCTTGAACTCCTAATCCTCCTGTCTCAGCATCTGAAGTTTTGGGACTAAAGGCTTGCAGCACCATGCTTGGCACCTGGCACACAAGGTGTCATCTTTTAAAAGGAAGGAGCCCCTTGAGTGGAGTTTGAAAAATTACTCTTACTCTCAAAAAGGGGAACCAAAGGTCAACTTGTCTCCCCAGAGATTTTTCAAGAGAAGCTAACAGAGCATAATAGCAAATGTATATATAGTTTCTGCAGTAGCCATGCCGCAGCCACTCCTCCAGGAGACAGCTTTCCACTCCCAGGAGGCTAAGGTTAAGGTTAGCTTGCTAAAACTCAGTAGGAGGAAAAGTACCCTTCAAAACATGTCCCCTCCAGAGAAAGCCCTTCTTCCTTCTGTAATCAACCCCTTTGTCCTCTAAGTAGGACAAACACTTAAGGAGTTTGGATCTCATCATTTGCCCCTAGGGCAGGTCATAGGCTCACAATAGGCTTTGACTTCTGAAGCTGATTCTCAGTTCCAAACGCCCTGGGTGTCAAAGGATCTTGGGCACTGTAGATACTAAATGGCTAACCCATCTCTAATAGAATCTTTCCTTTTTCATCCTTCTCCACCATTACAAAGTTATTTCCCCTAAAGTAACAAGTGTGCTCATTTTCCTATATTACTATTCCACACAAAGTGCTCTTCCTAGCAAAACAAAGGTTCAGGAAAAATTATGTTCAGAGATGTCGCCTAACATTTGGTCTCTTGAAATTATGTGTATTAGTACTTAGACATATAATATTAAAAAAAAAAGATTAACTGTCTAATTACAGATTTCACACATAGTCTGTCAATTGGCTAAATATGCACCGACTATTACTAAGCTTTTTAGTGAAAGATGGGTTTGAGGGCTGGCCTACTGTTCCTCTTAGTTGAAGGAGCTGTCGTTCAAAGAATAATCCTTTTGAGTAATATCCTTATTTTTTCTTTTTCAGAGCAACTAAAACAACTCACAATTCAATTTCCTTTTGAGCCAGTAACTTAAGTTACGATGGCAATTGATTCACTTTAAAAATATAGATTTGCTGGCTTCCTTTCAGATTTATTAAATCAAAATCTGCAAGATCTGGATCCCAGACTCTTATGTTTTTAACACCTATCCTGGTAAGTGTGGCGTTGCTAGCGCGGCTCTGCTCCACCGGGGACCACTGACACCTGAACAAAGCTCTTCAGGATTTGACCGGCAGGGAGGCCTCAGATATGAATTTCTGTGTCTGGAACGTGGCACAATTGCTACAAATATTGTCTCAAATCTTCCCTGTGTCTATGTCCTGTCCTGAGCCTTTAAAGCACAATTCAGAGTGCATGGCTTGAGTCAGGATGAGAACGTGACCCCTTCCATCCGAATAGCACTTCAGAGGTTTTAAGATATTTCCACTTTATATTTTGTCTGAGGCCAATGGTGTTAAAAGTAGGGGGACAAGCTTTATTTTGTTCTTTTTGTAATGAAAACAGTCTAGAGAAGTGGAGATAGGGCTCAGCATTAGCTACACTTGCACAGAATGCCGTAGGCCTTGGGTTCAGTCCCCTAGTACTTCAATAGCAGCAACAAAGCAAAATCAAAACCCAGTATCAAACTAACCAAAACCCTGATTTTGATTCAGGGAAAAAATAAGATTCCTGCCAAGATGAAATTGTAAGTGCCTTGGTGGATGAGGATTGTAGTGTCAGATTGCTGCACTTCCCAGGTTTATGTATGTTTTTATCTGATGATCATCAAGGTAAAATACAAAACCAGCACAACAAAAAAATTCATTTTTTCTCTTGTATGTTTCCTAGAAGAACTGTAAAAGCACAATTTAAGAAAATGGTGCTTGTAATTTCACATTGGTTTAAATATTTTGATTCAGCAAGGCATGGTGGTGGCATTTGGATGTAATCCCAGCACTTGGGAGGTGGAGCCAGGAGGATCTGGAGCTCAAGGTCATCCTCAACTGCGCATCTGGTTTAAGGCCAACCTGACCTACTGGAAGCCCAGTCTTAAAACAAACAAACAAAACACAAACAAAAATCATGAGATTTCAAGCTGAGCACCTCCACCTATGGTTTGTAACGCCATCCGTGTAACTGGAGCAGGACAACTGCAGCCTTCAGGGCTGTATGAAATGTAGAGAGAGTCGAGAGGAGGCTGGGTCCTCAGCAGTTAGAGATGTGATAGGTAACATTTTTTAAACTGAAATTTTTCTATTATTATGTACTCACCTGTAACTGCACCGAGAGAGTACCACACACCATCAAGTTAGTTACAGGCACACAAATGAACCGAATTTCCCCGTCTCATGTGGGCAGGGTGAGGTTCTAGGACTTAGTTTTGCCTGATGTCATGAGTGACACATACTACTCCTAGGGCTTTCCAAAAGGGTCACCCACATTTTGTCTTCTTCCCCACCTCACACATTCTTTCTGTTTTTGTATTGATCTTGTTGAAGACAAGTTAACTCCTTTAAAATCTTTTTTTTTTTTTTTTTAAAAATGTTTTTAATTGAAATAGAATTACATCACTTTCCTCCCTCCAGCCCCTCCTAGGTACTCTCTTCAAACCCTTCCCAGGCTGCCCACCCGCCCCAGCTCTCAAATTGATAGCCTCTGTTTCTTTATTATTACACACACACACACACACACACACACACACACAAAACCTGCTGAGTTTGTTTTTGTTGTTTGTATGTATATAGTTTCAGAGCTGACCACTCTGCATTGGACAAACCAGTAATGGGGCTCATTCCTGGCAGAGGCTAATTCTCCTTCTCCAAGTGGCCATTTGTTGCCTGTAGTTTGTCTAGGGACAAGTCCCTGTGTAATTCCCTTCCTTTCACAATGACATGTTCATTAATATGGCAATTGTTCAAGTCTTGATAATGTAGCCATTTCTCGGAGAGCCTGTCCCATAGCAGACTTCCTGGTATTCTGGCTCTTATACTCTTTCCTTCCCCTTTTCCGCGATGTTCCCTGAGTCATAGACACAAAAGCAGTCACAGTATTGGGTACCAATGATTTGGAGTCACCACTCTTGGTCCAGTTTCCTCTGCTGTTTCTGTATGAAAAGTTACAGTTCTGGTCCTCTCCTTCTGATGATTATCCCCACTCAAATAAAAATATCTCTTGTTCTTTTTGCCCTGCTGTGGTTTTGTCCAGCACCAAAAGATGCTATCTATCCTTCAAGACTCATAGTGTCAGAACTAATTTTGGCTATAGCCTAAGCCTGTATTCATGCTTCTACTCCTTCTGGCTGGTAACTCCTTCACTTTACAAGCCTACTAAGTGTCTTCATTTCAGGCATTGTGCACGGAGCTAGAGATAAGCAAGTATTACATGAGATAGATTCATAATGTCATGGGATTTAAACCGGAAAGCAGAGATTGGCAAAGTTCTGTGACGCACTCGGCAGAAAGTCTTACAGACTGTTCAGGGCACTCACCTCTGCTGCAGTCACGGGAGGCAGCCCTGGACAGCATGTGAATGTCATGTGCCCAGATTTTAACAAAACTCTATCAGTGGACACTGAGATTCATATTTCATATAACTCTGTGTGTCATAAAGTATCATTCTTTTTGTTTTAGCATTTTGTTTTATTTTCTTTATGTGAGGCCCACTCTTAGTTTTCAGGTCACACAAAAATATGTGGCAGGCCTGATTTTGCCCATGGGCCATAGTTTACCAACTCTTTGTATTGAAGAAAATCAGATATTTACAAATAACCGTTTCACTGAAAACAGAGGCCAAATGATGTGTTATAAAGAGCGAGTCAGCATAGTGACTACCCCAATGGCGCCTTGTCGATAGGGCCAGATGAATGCCTGATACTGAGGTTGAGAACTTAAGGATAAAGGAGAGTCATATCACCTTTTTAGTCCTAACTGGCTTGAAAACACTTGCCGAGAAACTTCCCTTGACAACCACGAACTTTTCTTGGCTGCGAATCTCCTACCACCCACCCTATCTTTTAGCCCTCAGTGTGTGTCTCACTGAGTCTTGCTCTTTTTTATGTTGTTTCCATTGCCATAACAGCAACGTCAATGTGTGAGCTGCTGAATCACAGTCAGTACTTCCGGGAAGCCACCGGGTGCCATGTTTCACATTTAGAATGTATTTTAATGGACTAACTGACAATGAGGTTGATTTTGTGAAACCTTTTTGTTTTATTGAGACACAGGCTTACTAGGTAGCTCAGGCTAGCCTCAAGCTCACCATCCTCTTGCTGCCGGCTCCAGAGTGCTGAAATTACAAACAGGAGCCACCAATCTGTGTCCTTGTGGGAAACAGCTTGAAGTAGATTAATCCACTCGTTGTTTCTTTTTTTTTTTTACATTTAGAGACTATGAACAGATTTTTACTTTTGCTTCTTTTTTCTTTTGTCAGATAGACATTACCAAAGCGAATATTTGAAATCAATAGCTGCTGTATGGCAGATCAAAGAAATGAAATTCACAGTACCCTACCCTCCTCAACCAATAATCAAGAGAAGTATGCATACTTCTTTTCTCTTCTTTGCTTCCTTCTTTATGTTTGACTTTCTTCTTTGAGACAGGGTCTCACTGTGTAGCCCTGGCTGCTGGCCTGGAACTCTCTATGCAGATCAGGCTGGCCTCCAATTCACAGAGATTGGCCTGCCTCTGCTACCTGAGTGATGCTGGGATTAATGGCATGTGCCACCATGACTGGCCATTAATTTTCATTCTTAAGAGTTTCAGTGCTGTTACAAGATGTCTGCTCACCTTAAAAGCTGGGCACGTCAGAGAAACAAGGAGTTCTCCAGTTAACATGGGTCAGCCACACCATGCCTCTATATGTTATAATTCTAGAATACACAGAATTATAGAAATAATTCTATAATAACACGGACTTTCCTAACTCTGAAGTAGTTATGTTCGTTTCTTAGTTGTCGTTAAGAGACCCTTTGGAACACGATTTTATGGTATAAATGTCACTTAATATTTTATTCTTCTAAAAATACAGACTAGGTATGCATTGACAATAGCTAAAGGCAGCTAACTGAAATAGGCACTTCTGCGTAACATAGTTTCCGGCACAAAGACTGAGATATCTTTTCAAAAATTTCATTTACTTATCTGTTCACAATTTGACACACACACACACACACACACACACACACCCCTCTCATTGACCTCTTGTTCCCTTGCTCTCCCACTGAACCTCTTATTCTTCCCATAAGCTCCCTCCAACTTCCACACTTGGCTGTTGACTTGTTTAGTTTTGGTGACCGACTGTTTCAGTGTTGCCCACATGAGCGTCGGTGGGATTACTTACTTGAGCAGGGCAACTTTCCAGTGACTACAGTACTGAGGACTATGACTCTCCCCCCTCCAGCAGCAATTAACTGCCTGTGGTTATGCAAGATGGTGTGGAGCCTTATAAGCCGTTCCTAATCCATGAAGAATTATTAATGGGCTCAGACTGAGATATCTTTACTACACTAGCCAACATTAACTTGCACCATATATTAAGATATAACTTTTCAGGCACTTGAAAAAAATTGAGTAAGGACTTCCTATGTTGCAACTCACAACCCTTTTGTATCAGTCTCCTGTGTGCTAGAATTACAGGCTTCTGCTACCTTTCTGGTCTCATATTTGTACTCATTATTTAATTTGTGTAACAAAATATATAGCTGGACAGTTCCTGGATTATAGTAGTTAAGAGCAGAGACTTTTCCTAAGTTGCATTAGTTCAAAGGCTGGCTCAACCAACTTAGTATGATCGTAGGCAGTAATATACTGTTCTGTTCCTCAGTTTCCTCACCTTCTATCTGAAATAATTCCATAAGGTTGTGAAGATTATAGGACTCGAACAGTGCCTGACACAGGAGCCAGGAGCGTCAACACTAAACACAGGTAGTAAATTATTCACACTTAGGTGAAGGAACTGAAGTCTGAATTGTTTTCTCCTCCAAATTTAACATCAAATGGGAAAGCAGAGATTTTAACTCACTCTGGTTCTAGAATCCCTGCAGTTACCAAGTACATTATCTCCAGTACTAGCACCCTTGTCTTTCTTATCTATAATTTATTTACTCTGTAGCAAGCCAAAGGAAATCCTCGCTGAGCATGCAATGTGGGGTGTGTGCATATAGTCACAGGCACTTATTTTTAGTCACAATCACAAACAGGAAGAAAAATTACTTTTAACATGAGTACCTTTGGGTTCAAAATGACCAAGGTCTGAAACCTACATGTCGTTTGAAAAAGACAACCACCAGAAGCACCTGCTCTTTGTGTCATAGGGAGAGGTATTCAAAATAGATTCGTGTGGAAATATTATTTTGAGTACTAATTACTAGAGTAAAATCACATTTGACAATAGCAGTAACAACATGAATCAATGTATAATTCTAGAGTCCTAAGCCAGGGTCCTTTGCCATGCATGTCACGTGTCTTTATATGTGCTTAAAGTTCATGAACTCCTAGAATTATGTATAAAATTGAGAGGGTGTAAGTTTAATTGTACCTTCTTGGAAGAGAAACTTTGAAGATCATTAGATTTTCGTGGGGTCATTGTTCCAGAAAAGATCAAAACCTGAATCCTTTCCTTCCAATTCAGTTACGATGATGTTCCTTCAAAACCTACTGCACTGATCTAGTCTCCCATTCCTCTGGTACTTCCTGTACTGTTCCTGTCTCTGGTCATTCAGGAGGGAAGGGGAATGTAGCTTAGCATAAAAGCAGCCAATATAGTGTTTCACTTGTGGGGTTAGGCAGATACTTACATCGAGATTGTGATGTTGTAAGATGTATTACAGAAGCAGTCAGCTATAGCCTGCACCTGTTCTTGCAAAAAAAAAATTAAAAAAAAAAAAAAAATATATATATATATATATGAACAAAGCCAAGCTCATTCATTTTTTCTCTCTTTTCTTTTTTCCCTTTATTTTGGAAGATCTGTGTGTGTGTGTGTGTGTGTGTGTGTGTGTGTGTGTGTGTGTGTGTGTGATTCTATACAGCAATGTGTGGGAAGAGATGAACATCTGTGTGTGTGTGTGTGTGTGTGTGTGTGCTTGTGTGTGTGACTGTATACACCAATGTGTGGGAAGAGGTGAACATCTGTGTGTGTATGTGTGTGTGTGTTTGTGTAGGTCAGAAGAGAGCAATTACCCAGTGAGTAGGGTATCCTTCTTCGGTAATTCCTTTGGAACAGGATCTCTCCCTGAAACTAGGTTCACATTTTCTTGTCTAGGCTGGCAGCCAGTGAGCCTCGGTGATTCTTCTGTCTTGGCTCTCTCTTGGAGTTGGGGCTACAGGAGTGCACAGAATACTTGGCTTCTTACAAAGGTGCTGGGATCTGAACTCTGGTCCTCGTGATTACAAAGCAAGCCCTCTAAATTGCTGAGCCATCTCTCCACCACCCAGTGACTTCTTTTCTATGTTCGTTTTTGATCCGCAAGGGCAGAGTTGAGCAGTGATGATAAGATATATGGGCTTCAAAGTGTGTGACATTTACAATCGGGTCCTTTGCAGAAAACATTTGATGTAGATAAAGGGGCTTTAGGGTCACAGTCAGGATGAACTTGAGCTCTGGCTCCACTATTACCATCAGGACTTAGCACAAGACAGTATTTTGAAATAATCATTAGTTTTTATCTATCTATCTATCTATCTATCTATCTATCTATCTATCTATCTATCTATCTATGTATTTAGTGCATGCATGAGTATGTATGTGTGTGTGTGTGTGCTCGCGCGTGCACGCGCGTGTGCGCTCGGATGTACGGAACACAGCGTGCATGCAGAGGCCCGAGGACAATTTGTGGGAGCCTGTTCTCTTTTGACCATGTGGGCACCAGGTTCAAACACAGAACACTGGGAATGGTAGCAAGCACCTTTACTCACTGATCCAACTTGCCTGCCAGCACTTGACTTTGAACCTCAGTTTCTCAGGGTTAAAATGAAGATGACTTCTTATATTCCTTTTGCTTTCTTTTCAGAATTATTATCAACATTGGGTATAATTTATGCAAGAATAAAATATATGTTATTATCAGTAGTGAGACCACCACCGTTATTCCTAAATTAGCTGCATATGGTGACACAGATGATTTCTAATAAAGATCTTGGGAAAATATCACTTACAAACTCTAAATATATTAGCAATTACCTACTAAGTACCCCATAAAATTGTTACACTTTGTGGGATTTGCTCCCCAAGGCAATTAATATCAAGTGTTGAATTTTTAAGAAAAAAATCATCAAGATTTCCTGAGTAAATTGTCAAATAGTGAGTGGAAGCTGGGTGTTGGCGGTGCACTCCTTCGACCCCAGAAGAGGCAGGAGGATCTCTGAGTTCAAGAGATCTGGTCTAGAGAGCCAGTTCCAGGACAGCCAGGGCTACAAAGAAAAACCCTGTCTCAGAAAACAAAACAAACAAACAAATAAAAACAGTGCATGGAAATAATAACACCTAAATAAATTTTTCATGTAATTAACTGCTCAGGTGAGACAGGCAATGTCTGAAGTGATGTGGGTTGTGCAATTCCAACTTTGTGATTTATGTAGCTTTTAAGGAGTTCTCAGCTTATGCTTTAAAAAAACAAAACTTGTTTTTGTGATTTCCTTCAATAAATTCTTAAAATTTAAAAAGAAAACAAGATAGCATACACATCAGCTTTCGTGAAGAAGGGAACAAATGCTTCATCCATAATCTCATAGAACCGGTTAAAGTTAGTAAGAAGGCTCAAAGTCTCCATTAAAAGTTAATATCACCTCACTCCAGTACTACTGGAAGAATTAAATTCACATTTTTTGTGCTCTAGTGAATTATAGAATGATATAATCTCATTTAGCTTCACTGAAAAAAAAGTGGTGTTGTTTCTAAATTATTTGTCCTGAGGCTAAGTAATTCTTCGAGTTATAATCTTCTTCACCTGTCAGAATAGGGGCATGAAAAGACAAAGTAAGAGAGGAAGGCCAACTTCTTGGATATTAAGATATAATCAGGAGTTATTGCTTTAGGAGTTAACAGGGAACATACAGACTTACATTTTCTGAGATTAATTTATTAGTTTGATTTTAACCAGATTTTTCTAGGTGATGAAGTTACATGTACTAAACAGTTTTATTAACCAGTTTCCATTTTGCTATACAGAGTACCAGTATAATATGTTGGAACAAAATAGGTGAAGTTTGGATTCTGGCTCCATTTTGAGAAATGTATGGAAGGGTAGATAAAAAGAGGACAGGAGAATCACTCTCAAAATATGAGCACCTCTTAGCTGAGGTACAGAGAGTAGGAAACACTCAGTTCTATCTAGCAGGGCACTGCTGCCCCAGTGACTAAACACCAGTGACTTTTCTTACCCCTGTTTCACTCATTTCAAGAGGCAAAGCCTTGGAGAATGTGTGGGTCTAACTTGTGTTGAGTGTCTATCTCTTGCCAATGGGAAAGGCAGACAACTTTGATTAGGGCAGACATCTAGTCAGAGGCTAAATCCAAAGGGATGCTATTCATCAAAACTAATTCAGATTTTAGTAACAAAAGACTAGGAAATGAAACCTGTGAAGCCCTTCAACATTTAGAAGATAACAGTGACCATTCAGGTAATTAAATATTAAAGAAATCAACATTTTAAAAATGCCTACCACAGGCGTTTAATACAGCTGTGAAAAAGAAATAGAAGATTCAGTTATGTCTCTTCTAGTTGGTAAGAATCAATGGAAACATACAGCTTCCTTTCCCTTCTACTCAAAGCACAGATGATGTTGCCTGGAACAGAAACTACCTCCATACCATCAGGAAGGTATTACTCACTGCACCCTGCATTCGCCCCGATTCCTAGTGGGCTGTGTTGTATTCATCTAAATTCTAGGGCAGTCACATATCTGCTGCAGGAGTATTATCTTTGAGCGGTGGCAGTACCGGGTTCTACCATTACTACTGACTTTGTGCCTTCATATAGCACCAGAAATTTCTCTGAAATGCTTTTGGATGACAGAGGCATCACAGGAATTCTGGGCATACTTATGTCTGACAATACTGTGTGTTGCATTTTGTAGTGTTAGAAAGTTGGGGTCACGTAGGCAAGGCCTTGTAAGTGCAAGTGCAGATAGAACACTCACTGTCTTACAAATTAGAAACTGAAGATTTTCTTCTACGCCATCAATCTTATAACAGCAGAGACTTGGCAATGAAATAGAATGCAGGGTGAGTCACAAGACACCAGGTTTTAGAGGACATTAGTCAGGCTGCACTCTAAGTAAAGCTATCTTGACTAATACCAAGCAGAAAGTAAGTGAACCAGCAAGTACTCTGTTGAGAAAGTGTGGGGAGCTCTTCCTCATTAACCTGTGAGGAAAGTGAAATGTGACCCGTGAAGGACAGTAAAGAATAAGGCAAAGTTATTCCTAAGATTAGTAAGTGATGTTAGCATTTTACACTTTTGCGTGTGGAGGGTTGAGTACAGACAGAAAGATCCAGAAGACACGGGGCACCCCATCCTCTGAAAATGACCCACTGAAGGATCCAGAGAATATTACAGAAAACGGCCTGGCACAGAAGCTGGCATCCATAGCCGATTTTGCTCTGTCCCGCTGACTCGGGCCCTTCGCTTCCCTGTTGCCACAGCTCTCAGGCCGGTGCTTTTGGACCCCTGCGTCAAACATTTCTGGCCTTTCTCACATCAGGCTCTGTGGAGGGTTGTATTGGGTTGACTACCATCCCCCTCAAGTGGTTCCATATGCCAGCCCTGGCTTTACTGCCACTTTCCACTGATCCTCTCCTCCAAGTTCCAAGGCTTTTCAGACTTTTAATCTGGTTTCCCGTGGCTCTTCCCCCTTGGCTGCTGGTGGCCTAATAGCCTTTCTTCTCCCTGTGGCTCTGCTTCATCGCCCTGCTCTGAAGCAGATGCTCTGGCTCCCTCCACAATGCACACTGCCAGTTCCATGGCATTTTCTTGCTGCTTTTGGCTGTAACTCTCAACTTTTCAAGGCCCAATTGTAAGACACCATGTGGGACAGATCCAAGGAGAGGGGTGTGGAGGATGATGGGGGGAGGTGAAGGAACCATGTAGAAGATGAGAAATGAGGCTGATTTATTGTCAAGGCATAAGGAAAATTCTTTTTTTCTATATCTTGGTTGTGATATACTTTGTTGTCGATTAGCTAAGGGAAACACTTTCCCTTGGTGTGGGAGAGGGATATTTCTTAGGGCAGGGTCTTTTTTAAGAGATGAAATTTGAGGTGCCTGCTATTGGTCGGAAGTTCTATCTTCCATCCCTCTTCTCACATGTCTTCTGTTTTCCTACCAGTTGGGTAGGCTGCCGACTCCTCGGTTCACATCCAGGTGTTTTCAGCTGGCCCCTCAGTGCCCACAGTTTAAAATATGGACTATTTTAATACTAAAAACAGAATCATCACGTTTTAGCGTGCTGATTTCCATTTCCTCTCTTCTTTCATCCTCTGACCTCATAGGCTGTGGTCTCTTCTATGAAGCACAGAATGACATAGATGATGGCTCAGAAATTGCAGAAATATGCTCACCAGTGGCCCATGACAACTATGAGAATGGGTATTACCCATGATTACCACAGGGCAAGATGGAGCTAGAGAACAGGAGGTCACTGCTGACTGCTGTGGGAGCAGTCACGGTGGAGAGGTGATCATACTTCACTGTTAGATGGACCCCTTTCCTGGGCTATATATCTATGCCAATGGTTAATGAGTACAGGGAATTCTGCCTCTCAAGGGTTAGTTGGCAAAGTCTAGAGACATTTCAATTTGCTAGAGTTGGAAAGAGATATGTGTATTGGCATCCATGATACCACATAGAGGCCAAAGATGCTGTTCAAACCTCCTACAGTGCACAGGACAAACCTATCGCAAAGAGTTACCCCACTCTAGAAGTCAGTGATGGTGAGGTTGACACCCAGTAGCCGACAGCTGCTAAGACCCACTTGCTGTTTTCTTGGAAGCTATTTTCTTTATCAACTAAATAGTCTGTTACATACTCCATAAGCCAACAATCAAAATCATTTTTTTTTTCATCATAAGAAACTAAGTTATTTATCTCACAATTTGACAGGTTTAAAAGCAGGGTGCCTGCATCAGCTCAGCTCTAGTGAGGGTTTCCTCTCTCCTTTTATCTCACAGCCAATAGCAATGGTGGAAATGCATGCAGAAGCAAGTGATAATGGCTCCATCCAGGAAGCTAGAGAACGATTGACTGGGGACAGGACTCAAGATTTTATAACAACCATTCAGAGGAAAATCCAGATACAGACAACCCCCAGTTGCAGGTGTTATAACTGAGTGTTATGCTTGCCTCTCCGTAGACAGCAGTGTATTTATGGTCTAGTAACAGTCTCACTGATTCAACCTTTCAGAGTCCAGAAGGCAGGGCAAGGCAACTCATGTCATGACATTGAGGAGAGCACCTTCACGTCAACTCTAAAAGAAAAGGCAAGCCAATTAATCCCATTGTGATATAATATATTCCTTGTTCTCTTTTCTTTTACTCCCCAGGTCCTCTGACAGCTTCTTCTTAGCTTTCCAGGTGCATTTTAAATTGGGTCTTAACTCCGATAGAAACTGGAAAAGGTTATGATTTGAATTTCTTTCTCCAGGTTCATATTCTGGAAGCTTGGGTCCCAATGTGATGGTGTTTAGAGCCGGTGGACCTTTGTGAGCTGGGGCATTGCTATAGCTCAGGTTTTAAGTGTGTTCTCAATGCCCATGAAATACAGGCTTGCTTATCTGACTGGGGCTACCGGGAAGTGGTGGAGCCTATAGAGAGGTTTTTAGGTTGTTAGGGGCATGGCTCTGAAGGGGACTTTAGGGACCCTGGTTTCTTTTATCTGCCTGATCAAGAGGCAAGAGACTTTTCTGTCACATGTCCCTACTTGACTCTGCCACTGGCCCATCCAGTCATGTTCTGAAACCTTTGAAACTGTGAGCCAAATAAAGCTCTTATCCTTACACGTCATCACCTTGGGTACAGAGGTTTGGGGAGCTGACTAACACAAGCTTGGTGGGTGGGACTGACACAGTTCTCATATCCAGGTTAAATCTTGAGTCAGTGAGCGATCCTACACTGAAACTTGGCTCCCTCTCTACCTGGCTGCATCCCTTTCTTCATTATCGTACTGTGATGCAGACACAAGGGGCTCTTGGCTGATTCTGGCTCAGGGGCATTTGAGCTTTCTAGCACTAGAATCAGGAGCCAAATCAATCTGTTTTCTTTATAAAATACCTTGCCTTGGATATGTCGCACAGACTGAGAGACAATGAAAGGAAAAGAGAGGAGTATAGGCAAGTATATTTCATAATTTCCTTCATGTTTCATCCTACATTGCCTGTGTTACGGTTTGAATCTGAAATGTCCCCCCCACAGGTTTACACTTATCCATAATTCTAACACCAATGTGTTATTTGTTTGTTTACTGGCATTTGGGATTGAGTGTAGGGTTTGGAATTATGCCAGACAAGCATTCCATTACAGAGCTGTATCCCCAGCCCACTATGGCACTGTTTTGTAGACTGAGGAGTCTGTAGGGAGTGGTGACTGGCTGGCAAAAGTAGGACACAAAGGCTGACCCTTGAAGGCTATACCTGCTTCTGGTTAGATTCTTGGTTTTGGCCTCTTCTCTGTCATCATGGAAACCTCCTCCGTCCATCATGACAGATGAAGACCTCTCTGAAATCATGGGCCAAAATAAACTTTTCTTCCACCTAAGGTATTTCAGTCTCCCCCTCCCCCAGGAGGGACTAGTTAACAGAATTAACTAGCACTCTTCTCTTCCCCCAGGCCTCTGCCCAGGCCTCCTTATCTGCATCTCAAATACTGTATTCTACACAGCTGACAGAATCTCTCCAGAGGTTCAAAACTAGGTCTATCCTCCCAGACAGCTCATGCCACTTTGAGTGAGGTTGTTATCTCAAGCACAGATGATCATTGGCTGTGTGTTGATATTTATGCAATTTTACTGTTTTGATATTTAGAATATTATTAGCTTGTATTTTAGCATTATCACGGAAGTGGAATTTTTGTTATTGTTGTTGTTGAGAGGATTTGATGTAGTCCAGGCTTGCCTTGGACTTGTAGCAGAATACAATTTTGAATTTCTGATCTTCTTCTACCTCCCCATGTTCTATGGTGCTTTTTCTCTGGAGACAAGACACAAACACCAACTCACTCAGCCAGGGAACCAACAGTAGGCCTAGGTAATGATTGTCTCAAAGTCCAACTTGGTGAACTAACGCATTTATTGGATTTGGCCACAGGACTATAGGTGAGCGGTGACATACAGGAACAGGAACAATTCTAACGTAGGGCGTACCCAGCCTGGGTGATAACTCACCAAACCACAATCCTGGAGAGCTCTGTCAAAGAGCCAGCAGTTTGACACACCAGAGATTGCTTCACTAGGTCACCAGCCCTGTCCGAGCTTCCCTTTAGCAGTAGTTTGCTGCTTTTGTGACCTCAGGGAGAGGTCTTGTGAGTCCTGTAAATTTCAGCTTTTCAGGGTTTATAAGGCTGTTTACTTCTTCAGTCTCGGAGCCTCCGTCTGGGGTAGAATGGTTCAACCTGGGAGGAAACTGCTTCAGAGCTGGGATTACTAATGGGTACTGCCGGCCTCTGTTTGTACGCTGCTGGGGATGGAGCTGGCTTTGTGCATGCTGCACAAGCACTCTCTCTACCAACCAAACTACACCCTCAGTCCTCATGTCAATCCTTAGGTAGAAATACTATGAAGATTAGGAGAAAATGAATGTGGAGGTGGACATCTGTAATCCTAGCACTTGGGAGCCCGAGGCAGGAGCAACAAACTATCCCCAAAACAAACAAATAAACTAAGATCCAAAGAAATAATAGGTCTAATTGTGATATGACCGAAGGAGGTGGTAGTATAATGCTTGTTAGTGTAGTGTGTGATGTGGAATGATGGAATCACCGGGTGATGGGCCCTGCTTCCGCCAGGGTTCAGCTGTGTGGCGTAACATGGAACAAGACCTGCAGATGGAGTTCATGTGTTCTCTGGGAATCTGGTTTTCTTTTAGTTGTCTGTCTCCAAGAACTACCTATTGTAATTATTACGGTAACTATGGCATATGATGGTATATGTGTATTTGAGGTGGAAATTATCCTTTTCTACTCAAATTTGTGGAGAATCAAAGTATAGATTGGTATAGAGTCCAGTGCCCTAGGATACATATCCTGCATTTTGCCCTTTGAAATTCTATACATACTTCTCATAAGATCCTCAGCAGCCCGGTGCTTTGGAGTCACATGTGTTAACAACATTTACCACATGAAAGAAAAGGAGGCTTGCAGGTGCTGTGAGACACTGACAACAATAAAATATGAAATTAACTTATTACACAAGTTTCTGGTCACTCTTGCAGTTTTCATTACTCAAGGCAAATCTAGTCTCTGTTCATTAATGCTAACAGGAATGCGACAGCACAGTATCATTGGCGTAACACCACACGGGGCGATCTTTCGAGATGTCCCCACTTTGCCAATATCTGACTGTATGGCCTGGGACAAGCCACATTAGTTTGCACTGTCATTTCTCATCTGAAGACTGGGAAGATAGTTTCAAAGAATTTAGGAGAGACTTTCAGATGTAAAAGCCAACATTCTCTGACTTCTAGTTGAATGGGCACTTCAATGGATGTGATAGGCACGGATAGTAACGGAGTAGGAGAAAAGCCCCATAAACCCTGTTGTATTTGATTTGTACTCACGAGGAACCCAAGCCAGGGGCGTATTGGTTTCACTTAAATGTTCATCATCTAAAGCGTCCTTGGCTAGCTCCCATATTATATTTGTGACATTGTTTAAAGTGTGTTCTCTGTGTTTACCGACAAGAATTATAGAGGACCATGTTTGCTAGAATTTACCCATTATGATTATAAAAATAATTTTCTTGTTTAAAAATGAGAGAAAAAATACTGTGAGGTTTCCACGAGGCACTTCAAAGTCTAATGGAGGAAGAAGGCGGGATGAGGTTCTGTTTGTTTAAAACTGTTTATCTTTCGAGGTCCAAAGTGATATGAATACCAAAAGGAACGGTCTCCAGGAGGAGGAGAAACTTTTGATGGTTGGCCTAATAAAATAAAAGTGCACATTAGTGAAGCTGGAGTCAAAGACAATTCCATCACGGGTCTGCGCAGAGATGAGTCCTCCCGCTGGATCTCCTCCAACCGTAACGGCTGTGCACACTGCAGCCACCATGTGTCATCTGCAAACTTTCTGTGTGGGAAAGACCAGCCAGCCTTCTTGGCCAAGCTGCCGCCACAAAACCTGCTAGTGATTTGGGTTTCCATGTTTTCTGAGGATAGGCTGCTTTGAGGCACAGGATGCATGTGTTTGTACGTTGTCCAGAGAGCTATCAGAAATGACTGTGTGATGAATGTTTCGGCAAAGTCAGGTCACATTTTTATTGAGTTGTTTCGTGTCACTGAACATCATCTCTTTGCAATGCGGACTGCTTTTTGTTATTGTTGTAGCTTTAAAGTCGAAGCAAAAGAATACAGAGTACAGTTAAACAGTCCCAGACATTAGGGATAATCTGTCTTTAACAACTTGTATGCATTAGCTGCCTTTTGATAGCCTCTGAAAAAAGTGAAAGCATCATGGGATCGCTTGAAAGAACTGGAAAGCTAAATGTCAGAACTGTATGTTTTACACTCAGCTAGAGAAATTCCTGCCTCATAGAAAACACCTACGTTCCAGGATATCGTGCTTGCTTTGGAGACTTAGAAAGAGTTAAAACAGCTTCCTTGGCATCAGATATCAGTATAATAGGCTTTTACTGAAGTAATTAAAATTTGTTTATAATTAATACAGATGAATTGGTTTCTGCACAATAATAGTTAGGAGATTAACAAAGGCCACATTTTGGCAACGGGACCGCATTCTTTTCCAAGTGCTGTGGGACCTTCTCCAGTGACTGTCTGTCCAATCCGGCTGTTTCTTCAGAGATGCCATATGGCACAGCTATGCATTTTGACTTCTTTCTTTCTTTCTTTTTTTTTTTTCTAAAAGGCAGCCATATGACATAACTGATCTTTAAAACGTTGTCAGAAGGCATTACCTGGGTAGGCTTCGAGCTGCTTTCCAAAACCTTAGCAAGCACAGGGGCTATTAATTAGGAGCAAAAGCAGTGTGCACAAGCACACCAGAAACTTGGCATCCTTTCCTCCCTCGCCATAGCTGATCATCTTGCACGCCATTCTGGCAGGGGAAGCAAGAAGCCATACATTTATTATGAATTTATTTCTTAGGTCTAACAGGGGAGACAGAGTTATTCTACTTTAAAGCAGGGGTTCAGTAATTTCATTATGAACTATCTGTGCTCTTGTATCCAATATGCAAATATTTTTGCCACCTGTGGGTTCACAAGAGAGAGAGAGAGAGAGAGAGAGAGAGAGAGAGAGTGAGAGAGAGGAAGAGAGAGAGAGAGAAAATGCTGTTGACAGCTAAAAATCTGATGTTTAGGATATTATTATTAGAAGAAAAGCAGTTCTTTTTTTTGTAGTGACAGCAGATTTTTTGCTTTCATGTTTATACCCTGCAAATTCAGTCTGGAGAAAAAAAACAAAGTAAATACCTCAAATATTTTCTTTCTGATTTCCCCAGAAAATTAGGTTGTTTTGGAAGGAAACATTCATTTTAAACTTTCTACTTTTCTATTATGCACAGAACAAATTCCTATTCTCAAATGGTCTGTAATGAAATTTGGGGAACTTTGTAGGCTAGGAAGGATAAGAACAGAGCACATCTGTGACACAGGAGGTTGGTACAGCCTCTAGGCCCTGGGCTCCTCCTGCAAGCCCACTGTGACTTGATCTATTCTGACATCACCTGCTGACTTCCCCACTTGAATCTTAACTTTGCTGTGTGTAAAATCTAACTCCTTAAAACTCTCCTCCCGCATTCTCTTCTTTCTCTATGTCAATGTCCAGTCCACCCTTGTGGTAAATCATTTATCTGGAACTCTCTTTTGCTCCACTATTTCCTCTCATCCTGTGAGCTCCAAAACTCTATTCTTCTTGCTTCTTTAGTAGCTCTGTTGCTAGGATGCTAGTTCAGTTGCTTTCTTTCCACTCTTGCTTTCCTACACACACACACACACACACACACACACACACACACACACATATATATATATCAAGCTTCTCAGGTCAAACTCTTCCAATGACTTGTCAAAGTCCTTAGCATGCTTATAGAACTCTACAAAAAGGTTTCTTGTTAAGTGTTTTAAGTTCATCCCATGAGCTCTGTGGTGGCTCACTCCTGCTGGGAATCTGGCTTCAGCATAGTAGGCATAGCACGTGCATCCTTCCCAGGCTTCTGGCCTGCTGTTGTTTTCTGGGGGTGTTTGGGGTGGACTCATGCTGGTTTGTGAAAATGGATTGGTAAATTGTCAGGAACTGTGCTCGCTAGTTGTCAAACCAATAGTGGCTGAACAGGAGCCAAGGTAGAAGTAGAGACACCAGGGAAATGGGCAAAACCTAAAGATCAGGTCCTCTTATCCTACAGAGACTTTAAAATATTTACCAAAATGACACCAAATTCTCTCTTCCTGGAACGTTGTGTGTGAGCAACTCTCACTCGCAGTCCAGTTTCTCAAACTTCATCAGGTCCTCCTGCAAGACTTTATTAGCGAGCACCCTCTGCTAATCCTCTTCAAATCCCTCTCTCTTATTCTTTCATCATTTTTCTCAATCCGTTTATAATTTATTTACTACTTTTCAGTTTACTGCTTGTTTCTACACAGTAAGAAATGGGATGAGAACATGAATGAATTAATATTCGATCAGTGCATCTTTCTGTCTGTCAGTGCCCAGATCGTATCCATCAACATTCTGCCTTGCCATATAATGCTTGAAGTGCTAATTAAAAAACACTGTTTATCTTAAAACTATTTCATCAGAAATAACTTCAATCACAGAACAGTTACAGGAATGAAATTAAAAATGTATCTTTCCCCCAGAGTCAGTGGTGTTTAATATTTTACCATGTCTCATCTATCTCTCCATCTTTTTCTTTACTTTTGGACTTGAAACATGGTCTTACTCTTTAGCCCAGGTTGGCCTGGCATTCACTGTATAATAGTGCAAGCTGGCCTCAAGTTGATGGTCATTCTCTTATCTCAGCCTCCTAAGTGCTAAGATAACAAACATGCATGAAGCCGCCTTTAATCCCAGCAATTGGGAGGCAGAGGTGGGAAGATCTCTGTGAGTTTGAGGCCAACCTGGTCTATACAGTGAGTTACAGCCCAGCCAAGAACTACAAAATAAATCTCTACCTCAAAAAGCAGAAAACAAGTCAAGTGGTGGTGGCACATGTCTGTAATCCCAGTACTTGGGAGGCAGAGGCAGGTGGATCTCTATGAGTTCGAGGTCTACAGAGTGAGTTCCAGGATCCCCAGGGTTACAACAGAGAAACCCTGTCTCAAAACAAAACAAAACAAAACAAGAAGCAGAAAACAAAACCAAACATGTATACTTCACATGTGTGTGTGTGTGTGTGTATGCATTTGAGGCAGTTTGTCTACATCATGATCTTTTATCCCTAAACACTCCAGTCAAACACTACCTAAAGTTTCTTCAAAAGAGGTCTTATATAATCATGGAATTACGGCCAACATTAAGAAATGGAAAATTGATGTGACTATATTCTTAAGTATATGCATCATATTTGAATTCAATGACTTTAAGCAAATCTTCCCTTTTTTTACACCAGCTCAGCGATCATCATATTTTATAGAAGCCCTGGCTGCTTTTTATGTTGTGAGCCCTCAGTTTTTTACATTGTTATCAGTTCCTCTAGGCCTTTTCATCCAACAGAAGGGGCATAGGAGAGAGACATTAATGAGCTCTATGTGTATGTGCATGTATATATACATGCAATTTATGTGGGTAGCTATAGGCATATAGTGTAAATTTTTTTGGAAGACATGCGTATATGTGTGTGGGTATGTGGTTAGCAACAACGCATTCCAAGGAAGATCTCTTGTTTTCCAATATCTATTTATTTATTCATTCATTTAAAAGGATTCACTGTACTTGTAATTATGTGTATGTGTGTTTTTCTGCATGTGGGTATGGGTGCATGAGCACACATAATGGCAAAGGTTAGAAGTATCTTCCTGGAGCTGTAATTACAGGTTGTTAGGAGCCACTTGGTACGGGTGCTAGGGACAGAACTTAGGTCCTTTGCGAGAGCACCTAGGTGCTGAGCTATCTCTCTAGCCACTATTTATTTTTTTTGCAGACAATGAAACTATCAGGTCCGTGCTGTCTTTGCATTCCTGATCCTCCTATTTTAATCCCAAGTACTGGGATTAAAGGCATGGACTACCACACTCAGGTTCCCAGCATTACCTCTGTGACTATTCTTTCTCAGGGAAAACTCTATTTCTTAATGATATTAGTATACATCTTCCTTTGGCTAATGATACAGAACATCCAATGTAAACTGAGAATTACTATATCCACACTGGCATGGGAACCACAAGTGAGCCTTGTAGGTGATGGTCATGGTTTGTTCATTTGTAGGGTTTTTTTTTTTTTCTCTCCTAAAATGAACTTACAATTCAAGTACTGCATTCAAAAACTCCCCATGTTGGGCTATACTGGGGTGCTGCCTTATCCTCACTCAGAAAAGCACTTGATTAATGATTTTATTTTCTCTCCTTTCGAGAGATTGTTCTTGATTTACTATAAAATTTTGAACATATGAAACATTAGCATGTTTCCAAAAGTCTAAACTTCCCATAAGAAGGGCCTGTGAGATGGCTCAGGAGGGACAACACTGGCTGCACAAACTGCTGATCTAAGTTCGAGCCCCAGAACCCACACTGAAAAGAGAGACCGGACTGCTGAGTGTTGTCCTCTGACCTCCACAGTGCACAGATGTGTCTCCACACACTCAAATACACACACATCATATACACACAGTAGTACATATAAAAATGAAGCATCAAATCCCACCAACAAGCAGTGTTTTCCTTAGTGAACTGCCACCTCTGCTGTGCCATCGCTCCATTCTCAAGGTCCCTTAGTAAGCAGCAGGATTTACTAGTTTCAGAATTAACCTTTCTGTTTTTGCTGTTTCCAAAGATTGAAAGAGACATTGGTTTTTATTAAGATTCTTCCCTCTTCATTGAAGAAGACATATATATATTCTCTCAAGTTTTAGCAATATACTCTAGAAATTTCTCAGATTCTTTGCATAGATTTTCCTATTTTTCCTCCTTGAATAAGTATATAATTTATACATGAGGCAAAGTTTATTTATCTATTTTTATTTTATTAGTTACTTAATTGTGTGTGTCTGTGTGTGCATGCATGAGCACACACATGACAAAGGCCAAAGAAGGCAGAAACAGGCATTGGATGCCAGTGAGCTGGATTTTGATCTGATTTTGAGATACTCAAAGCAGGTGTTGGGAATCAAAGTCAGGTCCTCTGGAAGAGCAGTGAACACTCTTAACTACTTAACCATCTCTCCAGATCCTGAAAAAATTTATTTAACCAATAACTATCTGTGGGCATTGAGATTCTTCCAATAATTTCTAATTATAAGTGGTACTGTAGTCATTAAACACTACATTGTAAGAGTTTAGCTTTATTAGTTTAAGATCATTGTTAAAATGTGAATAAGCCTGGGAACTATAACTCTTGAAGTGATTTTCAGTCATTTATATCACACTGGGATTGCATAATAGCACAACATTCTTTCATTCATAGAGATGTAAGAAATACAGCAACATACTAATTTATTGAGCATGTAAGCATGTGTATACATGTGGTGTGGGCAAAAATCCCCTGAGGAGGAATTTAGGGCTGAAAAAGGGAAGCTGGTGAGGTAAATTTCTTCTATTGTTAAGTTGGATCGAATCCCAGTTTGCACTTGGTATTTCATTCAGTCAGTAGATGCTGAGAGGGAACCTGACTACTTAAGACAGGGATACAGCAGTAGGCAAGGCCCGGTCCTGGAGGGGTGAGGTGCTTGTACTCTGCCGTGAGCCATAAACAAGTACTGTGTGCACTGGTAGATAGAGTACAATGCTGTGAAAAAGAGAAAAGGCAAATACCATTTAGAGAAAGGAATTTGAGTTTTCTTCTAGAATTATAGGCAAAGAATGGGATTTTTTTTTAATCCCAAAGTTCCATTTTTTATTTTGTTTTTGTTTTCTTCTTTCTGCCTTTCTCTCTTTCCTTTCCCTTTCTTTTTTTCCTCCACCCATGCCTGGCATGTTCCTGCAAGTTGATAAAATCAACATTTTGGGAGGTGAGCACAGGAGGAGCCAAAGCTAAGAATAATCAGAGGGACACCCTCAGTGGCCTATTTCCTATAGCTAATCTCCCCTCCTAAATTCTCTTGCACCTCCAAAGCAGGGAACCTACCAGCTGGGGACCTAGGCTTAGATACATGGGCTGTGGGGACAGTTCGTATCCAATCCATAACCATGCCACATGTCTTCTATGAAGCCAGGAAAAGGCTAACAGCTTTCTAAGAGTTTACTAGGGATAGTTGTTACTGGTCAACTGGTTCATTGTTTTACCATATTACACACACACACCCCAGATTCAGTATATTTTATGTCTAGTGTTTGGTGTACAATTCATCAGGATGGTGTGACTAGTTGAATGTTATCTCCACACTGGCTAAAAGACCAGGATCTATGGCTGGCAATTGTGACACACACCTTGAATTCCAGCACTTACAAGACAGAAGCAGGTAGATCTCTGTGAGTTAAAGGCCAGCTTGGTCTATATAATACATTTCAGGACAGTCAGGACTACATAGGAAAAAACCTGTATCAAAAACAAAACAAATGAGAAGAAAGAAAAGGAAAGAAAAGAAAACAGAATCCATGCCTGTGCTGTGGACCCCTAACACCCAACACTGACCCTGGTTTATAGTGTGAACTCAGTACTTGATGACTAAATGGAAAAAAGAAATTTTTAAATCATTAGGAGTGTTTTGCCTCATAGCATGTTGCCTGTGTTGGGGTTCTGCCTTACCACATGCTTAGAAACTGAGTTCAAGGACTAGGACCGAAACTTCCAAAATTATGAGCCCAATATATCTTTGCTCATTTTAAGTTATTCTCTCAGTCATTTGTTTACAGTCATTGATGTTGATGAATGACTCCACTGTAGGAATTTGAACTGGCTCCTGTGTGAGACTGCTTAGGAAAGCTACGGCTTTCTAAGTGTGCTTGCCACAGGAACAGGGGCTGCACTAGAGACCTGTTCTCGGTGAAAAACCTGGAGGTTCCTACCACACTTACCAGATCACATAGGGAGAGAGAGTGCAGAAGGTGACAGTCCATGTTCTAACAAGCTCTGCACACCGTTCTGATGCTTGATAAAGTTTAGAACAAATGCATGCTTCCCCCATCCGTTCATTCAGCACATTTGCATCGGTTATTCAGTCCACACTTGGGCACTGTTTCGGGAAGCAGGCTACAACATTTGGCACGGCAAGATAGGTCCTTTCCTTCAAGGACTCAGTGTGTTGTACAGAGGAAATGAGCACAGGAACTGATTACACAGGGATGGAAATGCCTCGAAGACAACAGGAGACAGCAGACAGTGAGGCAACTCAGAGATAACCAGCAGTACGGTGTCACTCCTGACCCCGATAGAACAGCAAACAGGATGTCATCGGCACCCACAGGCTGAGACTTCCTTCAACACTGTAGAACACGAAAGACACGAGAGTGGCAGGTGCTGCAATAGCCTTGAAACCAACTGGGCAAAGAGGGATGGGGAGTCCTCAAGGCTGCCTGCCTCATCCACTCCTTCCATCAGCACCCCTCTTGTTAGGAGGAACGGTCGTACCATTCTGTAAAACATCTCTGTTTTGGCTAAACAACGACAATTCCTGGACCCAAAGTAACTTGGTTCCCACAAATAAAGTAACTTGATTTTCTAGATTCTTGACCTCTCGCTCCATCAACCCTTGGTAATGGTGTCATGAGGAACACTTCAGTCACTTAGATCATTTATTCAACACTCACCTCATTTTTCTGGCTACCCTTAGCAACAGCCATCTGAAGAGAGAGAGAGAGAGAGAGAGAGAGAGAGAGAGAGAGAGAGAGAGAGAGAGAGAGAGAGAGAGAGAAGGAGAGGAGAGGGAGAGAGGAGAGGGAGAGAGAGAGAGAGAGAGAGAGAGAGGGAATTCAGCCCCCTCCTCTGCTCCCTTTCTGCCTGTAACCACGTGAGTCTGCAACGGGACAGCAGACTCTGCTGCTCTTATACATCAGAGATCTCCTCACAAATCTTTTCCTGAATAAAGCTACTGCTCTCTTTGAGTTGATCACCACATTGTCTGTCTTTCCTTCTCATCCACCATGCACCTCCCATTGGGCAGGAGGAAATGGTACACCATGGGGCCTGATACACACACCCAACAGATGACAGTCCACTGTGGCCCAGGGTGAAGCTGGAAATCATGGAGAACCAGCAGAGCAAAGAGCCTAGCATTTGCACCTATATATTCTAGGCATTTATTGTACATTTCAGCGGTCCATCTACATTATTTTTAGTACATGTCATTGATAAATATAGTTGAGACACGTTTTAAACTTGCATAGTCAATGACAAGTTTGGATAAATTAAATCCAGGGAGTGTCACGGGGAAAACGAAGTCTCAATTTGTTTCCATCTTGTCATTGCCATGCCCTTATATTCTATCCCAAATGACCAGCACGTTTAGTATGGAAAGATGTCCCCCTGCAAATAGAATGGGTGGATTAATTATACCACATTTACTACCAATTCATTTTTAAACACCGACGACTATGATTTAGGCTTCTCAAAAACCGCACACTTGCAGAAATCATGCCTCCAGAGACTATGTGCTTTGTGCTGATCAATAATTATTCTGCTAATTATGGAGATATAGGGAAAACCAGGCCATTTATAATTCTGCATGCATGCACAAGAACAACTCTTCAGAGCTCAGAATACCTTTCTGTTTCAGTTGGCTTAATATCCTGGAAGATGATGAGACCATATCCTTCGATGATCTTTTGGAAAATACAATTTTCTTATTTCCCTAGTAAGTACGTTTTGATTTTGAAGGAATAAAAATTAAAAATTCACTAACAACCTATTTTCCCTCTTACTTGTTTTGCCTCTGTATTTCAAATGTAATCTGAAGAGAGATCTTTCATTCAACAAACACATAAGGCTTACCTGGTGCAGAATAATTATGAGATACACAAATAATTTTAACTACAATGAAGTCTGAATATTAAGACTAAAACAAAGCCTGAGTTTTCAAAAGCTGTCAGAGAGATTCTAATGGTCAGATTTCTAACCTTGCTTGATTTCTTTTTCTTTCTTTCTTTCTTTCTTTCTTTCTTTCTTTCTTTCTTTCTTTCTTTCTTTCTTCCTTCCTTCCTTCCTTCCTTCCTTCCTTCCTTCCTTCCTTCCTTCCTTCCTTCTTTCCTTCCTTTCTTTCTTTGAAGGTCTGGAGATTGAACCCAGGATTTTGTGTATAATCAGAAAGCCTCATACCAGAGTTACATCCAGTCCTTCTTTTATTGAGACAAGGCCCCACAACTTGCCATTGTCCCGCCTTCAGCTGAGTGTTAAATTCCAGGTGTGTAACATCAGAGTTGGTACGAGACCTTATTCATTGTCCCAAGTCTCAGCTCTGATAGAAGTGATTCTCCTCACCCATCACGAGCACTTTGATCAACAGTCCAATAGCCTGTAAGATGGCTAATGAGGAGAAGGCATAATCTCATGTAATTAAAGTTGTATGTGACACAGAGACCTTAAGCAATGAAGAGCTGAAGATTCATGGAAAACTGTCCTGTTTTACACTTAGGTTTGATGAAAAATGATTAGCTTGTAGAAGTGTGTTAGAAATAGGCTTAATCCAATGATAATAGCCCAGGACAGGGAGTTAAGTAAGAACTGTCTACTTCGAATTTTGTGACTTTGTCTATTTAGTATTCTCTCTCCCAGGTGTGAGACCAGACATTTAAAATGAGGGTCTCCAAGGGAGAAGAGAGTGACCTTCTCAGATCGTATAGCGCTTACTCTAAAGAAAAAAGCTGTGGCTTTTTTTGTTTGCTTGCTTTTCTTTTTTTTGGGGACAGTTTCTCTGTTGTAACTCTGGCTGTCCTGGAACTCACGCTGTATGTAGATCACTCTGGCCTTGAACTCACAGAGATCCAATTGCCTCTGCCTCCTGAGTGCTGAGGTTAAAGACATGTGCCACCACCACATGGCAGGGTTTTGGTTTTTATGATGTATCTTGAGAAATGGATTTCAGTGTCTATGAGTTGCTTCATGGGAGAAAGCTGGGTAGAAAAAAGAGGGCAGAAGGTCAGAGAAGGGGTTTTCCTGAAGCTGCTTCTGAGGGCTTCCAATCCAGTACTTCAAAGAACTCAGTGTATCAAAGCCGAGTAGAGCTGCCTAACATTACCCTTGTCACAATAGTTGGGAGATGAGAACCTAGAGGGAGCAGGGCCAGTTCACAGTGAGCCAGACATTTCAAGGTAAGTACTTTTCTTTCTGTCCTATGGTTGGCTGTGAATAATGGAAAGGGAGGCAATGGCTTTTCTGATTTCATTTCCCCAAAGGGTTCATCTGGCTGCTCAAGGAGGCAGCTGGTAGGGAGTAGATATCAGGGACAGATTTTTCATTCATTTCCTGGTAAATGGTGAATACAGCTGGAGAGACATTTCATTGGTTAAGAGCACTTACTTCTGCTCTTGCAGAGGATCCGGTTTCATTCTCAGCACCCACATGGGGACTCGCGATCATCTCTAAGTGCAGGTCCAGGGGTCCTGATGACTTCTTTGACCTCTGAGAACATTACATGCATGAATATAAATTCAGGCAAAACACAAATACCCATAAACACTTTTTTTTTTCCAAAAAAGTATTGAAAGGTAGGGAGGCTCTGGTCATACGTTCAAGATAGAGCCAATAGGATTTGCTGATAATTTGATATAAGAACTGAAAGATTAGGCAACTATGATGTCAAGTATTTTGACTGGGGCAACTGGAAACATCTACAATGGAGTAAGGACAAGTACTCTGTATTTTTTAGTCAGGGTTCTCTAGAGGAACAAAACTGATAAGATGGGTTTATATACGCATTGAAGAGGATTTGTTAGAGTTCCTTACAGAATGTGTCTGGGTAGTTTAACAATGGCTGTCTCCTATTGTAAAGGCCAAGAGCCTAGTAGTTGTTCATTTTGCGAGGCTGGATGCTTCAGCTGGTTTTCAATATACATTGGGGTCCTAAAGAAGTGGGTTCTATTACTACTATAGGAAGGCCTCAGCAGCAGTATAGACGCACTTGACAGCAAGAGTGGAGTAAGCAGGCAAAAAGCAGTAGCTTCTTTCTTCCAGTTTGTTTTTATTGTAGGTGCCCACCGGAAGGTATGGCCCAGATTTAGGGCAGGTCTTCCCACCTCAAGAAAAAGTACCTTGCAGGTGAATCCAGCCTCTTGGGTTTTAGTTGAATCCAGTAGTAATCAAGTTGACAGCCAAGACCAGCTAGCTATCACAGGTGGCAGGAACCAGAAAATGTCATTCCAAAGGACTTGCTTTTGTTGTTCTGATGGGGTTGGCAAGCTGAATCTGGGAACTGACTGATATCTGAGAGTGAAGGGTGAACTGTGGGTGTGTCGAGGGGAATGTGGGGGTGAGGATTCAACACTACTGAGAACCTGAGGCAGAAGTTATAGAATATATCAAGGTAAAGAATATGTCAAATAACCCAGTCTATCTTGTTCATTTGTAGCTCTTCTGCTGTGGGCTGGACCACCTTTTGGCAGGTGGTCCTGGGGTATGTAAGAAAGCAGGCCAAGCAAGCCATGGGGAGGAAGCCAACAATCAGAGCTCCTCTGCGGCCTCTGCATCAGTTCCTGCCTCCAGGTTCTTGCCCTGTCTGAGTTCCTTCCTGCACTGGTTTCCCACAGTTTTGTACTGTGATTGGGACATGTATGCTAATATAGACCTTTCTTCCCCCAAGTTTCTTTTTGTTATTAGTCTTTGTCATAACAATATAAGCCTAACTAAGATACCTACCTTCCTTGAGGCCATACCACTTCCAAGCAATTTGTTTTCCACTACTTCAGACCCATCAAGGAATCACCCATGGTGAGAACTGCATCATTGCCTTCCAATCTTTACCTTAATTTGATGCCTGGTATTCAAGTTTTCTTCTTCAGGATTTTCCTTACAAATAATAAAATATACTGTCACTCTATGGGCCAACTGAGTTGTTTAAGGATTCCTAGGGAGTCTACTGACTATTAGAATCTGGGACCTATGAAAGTCAACGGAGAGGTCAGCTTTGTGACCAAGCCGTATATAACTGGATTAAATGTATTAGCTGTCTTTGTCACAAAATATCTTCCAGAAACAACTTACGAGAGCAAAGTTTCTTTTGAGCTCATGGTGTCACAGAACTTCATTTCACCAAGTGCACAGCCTGGTGGAGGGTTCAGTCCATGGAGAATGTGGCTGCAGCCACCACCATGACAGAGTAGCACAGGGTGTTGACATAGTGCAATCAGGACACAGAGACTGCGGTTGGACAAGGAAGAGGTATCATCCTCAAAACCCTAACCTTAGAGACCTATTTCTGCCAGCCATTCCAGCCTCCCAAAGGCTCCACAGCCTTCCAAAAGCACTGAAGCCGGGTACTCATACTTCAGAATATGAGTCTGTGGGGGACATTTTGGATTCACATTGTAACACTGAACATATTACACCACCCCCAGGTGTGTTTTGCTTCCTATTTATCAAGGTTGACAAACTTGTTTGTTCTTTGGACTCTGTTTTATTACTCCTCTTTCTTGCCCAAGCTGAACTCTATCAGGCTTTTGTTTATATTGTTCCAATCAAATGGTTAATGAACTCCCACATAGTCAAACCCAATGGTCAATTCTAAGCCATGAACTTCTGGACCTTTCATATAAGTAATTCCCTCAACCTAGCTTCAAGGACTCACCATAGAGCAAACTGATGGTTCATTTAAGACACCACTGTTTTGTTCTAAACCCACTTATTCAAATGTCTACTTGACTTGTCCGCTGTGATGACTCACCCACAAGTGAGTTCATAGTTTTCCCTTCCAAGCCTAATCTACCATGCAGTTACCAGCCCTGGATTCGCCTTGCTACTTCTGCCCTACACCTGTGACTCCCTTGTTCCCCACACTTCTTGCATGTGTATACATGGATGCATGCACATGCATGTTCCTGTGTGTGTTTGAATGTGTGTGATTGTATACGTGTGTGGCAGTGCACATGTAAGTGTGTGCACCTCTGCGTAGAGGCCTGAAGCTGATATTGGGTGTCTCAATTGCCCTCAACTTTCTTTACTGAAGGTCTCTCACTGAATCTGAGCCTCACAAATTCTGGCTATTCTAGCTAGCTAGTTTGCCAGGGGGTCACCAGTCTCTCCCACCTGGTTATTGGGATGACAGACGTCTGCCAGCCTGCCTACCTACCTGGCTCTTATGTAGGCTCTGGGAATCCAAACTTCAGTCTTTACACTAGCGAAGCGAGCCTTTTTCCTTCTAGCCATCTCGCCCAGTAACCCTACCTTTTCTTTTCTTTCTTTCTTTCTCTCTCTTTCTTTCTTTTTTCTTTTTTCACTTATCTGTATCCAAAAACTGTATTGGATCTACTTACAAAGAATCTTTTTAATATTTTTTGTGTCAACACCCCGTCTAACTTTTCAGTCAAATCATTATTCAGATGACCCCAGCAGTTTTCTAATGGCCTTTCTTTCCTTCTGCCCAGCCCACCTGCTTACCCAGCATCTTCTCTTAGACACCATAGTGGTTGTTTGGATGTCTAAATCACATTTCACTCTCTGATTCAAAGAACTTACTTTGAACTAAATGCAAATTTGAGGAGTGGCCTGGAGTGCTGTGTGATCCGAGGCTGGCTGTCCTGCTGACCCAGTTCCTGCTGCTCTCCCTCCTTTGTTTCAGCTGCTACTCCTCAAACACACCATGCACATTCCTGTCTCAGGGCCTTTGAGTTTATTGCTCTTTCTGCAGGAATGCTCTCCACTCAAATATTTACAGGACCTGTTCTCCTACTGCATTTAGATCTCTGCTCAGATAGCACCTTCGTTCTTAAAATAGCACCCTTCCTGTTCTCTACCCCTTTCACAGCTTTGATTATCTGTGTAGGATTATTGATGCTCGACGATACCTTATACGTTCTAACACATTTGGTGGTTATTTCATTTCATAATTAAATATAAGTTGACATAATAAGAAAGATGCTGTTTTATTTTTGTTTTTCTAATACAGGTCTTGCTATACTTCAGGCTGGCCTCAAACTCCTGATAATCCTGCCTCTGTCACCCAAGTGCAAGAACTAAGATTGGGTACTGCACCTGGACAAAGATTTCATTTTGTGTATTCAATTTTGGGGACCTAGAATAAAGCCTGACAACAGAATAGGTGCTAAGTAAGTTTTTAATTTTGTTAAACTGATTAGTTAATTAATTGGCTTTTATGAAAGAGTTTCATGTAGTGTAAGCTGGCTTCTTACTGGCCCTGTAGTCAAAGCTGGCCTTACACAGATCTCTGAAACTTTCTTTGCTTGTTTTTTAACAAAAAATCTTATTTATTTATTTAATATGTGTCTTTGTGTACCTTACTGTATGGATGTGTACCATGTGCATGAATGTGTGGCAAGAAGTCAGAAGAAGACATTGGAGACACTGGCATTGTAGTTGTGGACAGAGGTAAGCCAATGTGTGGATGCTGGGAACTGATTTGGAGCCCTCTGCAAGAGCAAGAGTGCTCTTAACCACTGAGCGGTCTCTCCAGCCTGCCATCACAGATTTTACTGAATGCAGATTTACTGAGCACTAGACATGATGGTGGCAGTAAAACGTAATTGTTTTCAGTATACCAAAGAAACCATAAGAACCCTCATTCAAAGAAGTCTATTTTTAGTGAGCTGTATGTTTGTCATTGTGCTGAGTTCTTGGAACGTTAAGTGTGAATGGAAATTAGTTTCTAGGTTAGCATGATGGCACGTGCCTGTAATCTCAAAGCTTTGGAGGCTGAAGCAGGAGGATTGCAAGTCAGAAGCCAGGCTGACCTACACTAGTGAACTCCTGTCTCAAACACCCCACAACAAACAAACAACAAACAAACACAAGTCAACAAAATAACAATAAACCAATTCTTATCTTCAAATGCCTTTCGGATTCAAGAGTGATAAACATAGGAAATGTAAATATCAGTCATGTCAAACCAGAGTCGGAGTCTACTGGGCTATTTCACAATGGCCTTTCATCAGGTCTGTTTCTTTATTTCTCCTGAAATGATGTGTCTTCAAAACAGCATGATCAGTTCCCATTCAGTTTGGACAAAGGATGCACCTCATTCATGGCCCCAGATAAACATTCTGGGACTGCATCCCTAACAGAGGAGAAGTTGCAAACAAATGAAGTGATTGTTTCGTCATTCGGATTGTCTTAATCTTGTAGTAATCATTTAATAACAATAAATAATAATTAGCTACGTATTCCTCTGCATCATTTCTTCTTAATCAATTAATTTCACTCCTTTATGGTGAGTAGACCTCATATTGTTTACCTGAAATAGAACTGAAGCTTTGTATTTTGTTATGAGATGTCTCGTGTAATGGTGACATGAAAAGACATAGGATGTTCAGTAAAATATTGCTATAAGAAGGGTTTGTGTAATTAGCCTTTAGGATATAAGAAGTAGAGATTTGATGAGTACACATTTCAGAGAAAGTGAGATGGGAACTGGAGAGCTAAAAAGCAATGAGTAGTAGTTCATATCTGCCTGAATTCAGAGTCCTTTATAAGGTCATCTAGTACCAGAGATCATGGTAAGTAAGAAGATAACTCAGGTGAATAGAATATTTCAGGTAAAGCTGGTGGTGGTGCTGCCTTTAATTCCAGCACTTGGGAAGAAGAGGCAGGCGGATCTCCGAGTTTGAGGCCAGCTTGGTCTACAGAATGAGTTCCAGGGCAACCAGAGTTACAACCGAGAAACTCTGTCTCGAAAAACAAAAAACAAAGACAAAAAGAATATATCAGGTAAGATGTTAAAAAAAAAAAAAAAACAACTTTTTTTTTTTTTTTCTGTAACTAAACCCAAACCACCAGGACAATGAGCATTGTATAAAATCAATCTTTTATATGATCCTACAAAAAAGTGAGAAGAAACCTGTTGCCAGACAGCTAATTGAATTGTTGAGAAAAGAAGCCAGTGAGCCACATGAAGGAGAATTGAATTGTTGAATTGAATTGTTGAATTGTTGAATTGAATTGAATTGTTGAGAAAAGAAGCCAGTGAGCCACATGAAGGAGAAGGTAAGTTACCCTGGCTGGAGTAGGAGTGTGGGAACAGAGGTGAAGAAATGGGGTGCTTGCTGGGTAAACTACGTGTATGTGCAACGCTTCAAGCAACAACTGTGCTTTGTGATTCTCTTGGACCCTCAAATATCTCAACCATCAACCTAAAGTCCAAAGACATCTAAGAGTGAAACCCGTGGCAAAGACTCAGGAACTCAGGCATGGAAACTGTGTGCTGCTTTTCCTCTCTTCTTTCTTTTGACTTATTAATAAATGATAGAGAAAATTGGTCTCATCTCTGTTTATTCCGAAACTCCTGCCGATTAGGAATGCGGTTTTAAGCAAACTATTAATTTTAACACAATTATATTCCAATAAACCATTCTAGATTTCCTATGGCGTTTATTACGGTAGGGGATTTACTTGAATTAAAAATAGTTTTGCGACACCGTTTGCCACACTTTATGATAAACTAAATTATATGATAGGATGCAAGTGGTATGAATGATCTTAAAAGTGATTTATTCCCACCCATTTGAGTCCTTTTTACAGCATCTCTATCATATATCACCCATTCTTGTGCACGAACACCTTGGTAGTGAGAAAGACTCAGGGAAGACATAGTTCCTTTCATTTCTTGACAACTCTGAATTTTACAAAACGATATCTTAAATCAAGCTGAAATTAATATGTAATTTTAACCCATTGAATACCTCATTAGGTGAAAGACAAGGGAGAATTACTAATATCACCCTATGCTTTCTGTGACCTTCCCTCTCCCTCTTGCTTCTTTCTCCAAATTTACATTCTCCTTTTAGTTTTGCTACTGTAGTTTTCAGTGTATGTGTATGTGTTTGTGTGTGTGTGTGTTGATTTTTGTGTCACTGAGAAAGCAAAATTGAAAAATTAGTCCATTTAGAAATGAATAATGATGGATAAATATACAAAAATCATGCCTTAGGCACTACTCAGGAAAAACACATTAAATGAAGTAATTTTAAAAAATAAAAAGTAAATAAATCCAGCATGTCACTCAGGAAAATAGGCAGTGGGCCAATGAGAAGACCAGTGAGGAAAAGTGCTTGCCATGAGTTAATCTTTTGATCTGCATTTGGTCCCTAGAATCCTCAGTGGGAAGAGAGAATCCATGCTCAAATCTTGTCCTCCGATCTCCATACATGTGCCATAGCATAGGCATGCACATACACAGACACACACACACACACACAGACCACACACAACAAATAAATAAAAAACTAAATGTTTAAAAGAGAAAATAGATACCACCTCAATCTAAATAAAAGAGAGAAATAAATGAAGACAGATGTAGACATTAGTGAAATAAAAAAACAAAATAAATATCAAATCCAAGCAATAAGTACTCAAATTCAAAAAGCACAATTCAGAAACTTTGTGTAATTTTTATGATTAGAGGTTGTGAGTATATGAGGAAAAAAAAATCACAAAAACATTCTGAAGAGGAAAGGGACTAAACTAAAAATGTAATTTTAAAATTTGGAGCTGCATGGAGATATCAGCAACGTGCTTGGCTGACATTCTTGAAGCCCTGGTTTGATCTCCAGCACCACTGGGCATGAGTGACCTTCAAACCTGGAATCCCACCACTCAGGAGGTGGAGGCAGAGGGTTAGAAGTTCAAGGTCATCCTCTGCTATATGTGGAGATTGGAGCCAGTCTGAACTACAGAGCACCCTGTCTAACCCACTAACAAAACTAACCCACCCAAACGATAGTATGTATATGCTTTCAATAATACCTTTCAATTTAAATTAAGACTATTTTTTTAAATCAATACATAAAACACAAAAATGTGTGTTATGGGATATAGTTATGGGATATTTTGTCTTTTGATTTATGAATAGTTGTATGATGTTTAAATTGGGTTAATTGTATACATATATTGACATTCTTTATTGTGAAAACTTTCTTCTAGATTTCTGAAATAGATGGTCATTGTTATTTCTAAAGTCTTTCTAATGTGCAACAGCACACAAGAATTTATCACTTCTATTGAACTGCAGGGTGGTACAGGTCAGCCAGCCTTTCCCTGTATCCCTCATTCCACTGTTTCCAGCGTCTGTTATCCACCATTCTACTCACAAGTTCAATAAAATCTGTGCTCCCTGCACATATGAATGGGATCACACAACAGCATCGTTCCTTCTTCCTTGTGACAAGGTCTCACTCTGTACCCCATGCTGACTTTGTCCCTACTATGTACCTCGGGTTTGCCTCAAACTTGCAACCTGGTTGCAACACTCTCTTATTGGACTATTTCGTTTAGCGTGTAATCTCTAATCCCCTCCATGTTGTTGCAAATGACAGGATTTCTTCATCTTTATGGCTTAATAGTGCTCCGCTGTGAATGCATGCAGTGTTCGCTTTACTGCTTTAGTCTCTTGGCCATTGTGAATAGGTCTACAATGAACAAGGAGATGCAGACTTTTCAATACACTAACTTTGTTCTCTTTGTGTGAGTACCCTGTTGTAGGATGACTGTGGTATGTCATAGGTCTCTCTTTATTGTTTTGAGGAATGTACTTTTTTCATAATGGCTGTACTAATTTATTTTCCTATGAGTAGTGAAGGTTTTCTTTCTCTTCTTCTTCACCAGAGCTTGTTACCTTTTGTCTATTTTTCCCCTCTACAAGATCTTACTATGTAGCCAGTCTGGACTCAGACTTGCAATCCTTGTGCCTCCAACACACTAGGATTGCCAGTCCATATCGCAGGGCCTGTGCTGTTGCCTGTCTTGCTGGGAATAGCCACTCTCATTGGTGTGCGGTGATTCTTCAGTTTGGTGTTCATTTGCATTTCTTTGATGATCAGAGATGCTAAGCAGTTTTTCATATTTGAATGTCTTCGTTTTAGAAATCTCTATTTAGATCTATTACACATTTTAAAATGGGGTGTTTTGCTTTTGGCTTTTGAGTTTCTGGAGTCCGCTCATATATTTTGAGTATTAAGCCTTCTCAGACACACAGTGCACAGGTTTCCCCCATTCTGTAGACTCCGTGTTTAACTCATTGGTTGTTTCCTTTGCCATATAGAAGCTTTTTATTTTGATGCAATCTCGTTTGTCTGTTTTTCTGCTTGTGCTTTTGGGATTTTGTCCAAAAATCCGTGCGCATTCCAAAATACTAGTGAATACGCTGTCATCGTAAAAGTATAATAGCATAGGTATTTTATTAGGTGAGTATAAGTGACCACAACTTATAAAAGTTGCTAGCTAGTGTGAAGAGATGAACAACTATAGAAAAGCTAAAAAGACACCCAAGTGTTTAATCCCTAAATAAAGGCCATCAAATCAAAGACAAGTGTGTTCTTTAAATTCTAAATGCTCATAAGAAGACATGGAAAAGTGGCTGACACGGGTTCCTTGCATTACGTGGTTGTGACATGAAGTCTAGCTAAGGACACTACAACTAAAGTCCATTATTACTTATGTAAAATATTAAACAGCATACTGCAACCACAAACTAAAAAAGTACACATTTTAGTTAATATATTTCTAAAATAAAAGACTGTTCAACATATGAAAAGAATTAACTGTTCCTATGGCAGAACAAGGGGTGTCAAAATGACTGAGTCAAAAGGAACACACATTCATCTTAAGAATTCTTATTGGTCCTTTTGCATAAGGGAAAGAAAACCCCACACCAAACACTGTATTCTAATGCTGAATCACAAAACCATTCCTGTCGAACCCATTCCTGTTGATCTTTTCCCATTTTAAAGTGAGGAGGCACAGCCACTTCAATACAAAGAGAGCACGTGGGAGAGTGTAGTTTATGTTTTGGAAAGAGAGAGGAAGCTATATTATATACTTTAGAAGATAACAACTTAAAAATACTCCAAAGAATGGAGGAAGTTAGAAGGAATACTTGTGTAAGAATTAGGAAATTGAATAAGGAACGCTAATGGAAGGTACAAGTTCAGGGTTGGATGAGATGGCTCAATGTTTAAGAGCACCTGCTACATTTGCAGAAGACCAGGGTTTGTTTCCCAGCACCCACGTGATGGCTTCTAACATCTGTAACTCCAGCTCTAGGAAGCCGACCCATACGTCACCCTTGTCCATTTAGGATTCTATTAGCATCTAACTAAATCTAACTGATCTGACATTTATGTATTTAGGCGATTCGTAGTTATGGCTGCTGGTTCATCTCTCAGCAAGGGACTAAGAGTTCATGCACACTGAGATATCTAGCATTAAAAATGTAGCTTGCTTTTACAGAGTGTCTAGAAATAACCGTGGATGCGCAGCGTAATCACTCTGTGAGAGGCCATGTCGATATCAGTCGAGGCTTTTTATATCCTTAGAGAAGTGGCAGGAAACAAGTATTTTGTGGGTAATAGTTTAATTTGAGGAGGAAAATTGAGTTCACACAAGTAATTTGAAATAAATCATTTTAAGCCAATGTATATTCATTCAGAATAAGTAATTACACTCATGTTTATACATTTACAATTTACCTAGTTTTCAGAACGGTGTGCTGGATCACAATGCATGGCTTTATAGCTTGCATTCTGCAGAATGTGGCATGAGAAGAAATATGAATGTTTCCCATGTTTTTATTCTTTGCTTTTCTGTCCATTATTAATATAAATTGCTTCAGTAAGTAGAAATCACTATCAAAGCAAAGGATAGCTCTTTCTTATTTGTTTTAAATCTAAATTGAATTGAAGTACGTGGGGAATGAGTACTTGAGGTATGATTAGGTAGAATTGTGGAAGAGGAGATCTGGTTGAAGTCAGTACTTGCAAAAGTAGCCAAGGTGTGATCTGACAACTCAAGAGTGTTCAGTATGGAGACAGCGTCTGTGGCCTGGGCATCAGGGTGACAGGGCGGAGGGGGGTGGTCTTTCATGGAGAAAGGCTGATAATAGGAACTCAGAAGATTGCAGAGACTCAGGATTGGGGTAGGGAGAGTTTGTAGTAACACACGGGGAATCGGGGATCAAGGCTGTCACAGCCAATAGGGAGGAACATCCAAGGTGTTGTCTTAAAATCAGCTTTGGAGTAAGAGATGAAATTATTATGTAAAAGAGTAATATTATGTAGATGTCATTAATCCTCTGGGTCTTTTTCTTGGCTCCAGAGTCATTACTCAGACATAAACAGGCTCAAAATAATGCATCTACCCCAGTCAAAAATGAACCTTGTCATTTAGTGTATTGGTTTTATTTGAAATTATAATTTTTGAACAACTTGGACAAGTTGATTGCAAGTGAGAATTTGGGGGCTTATTTTTCTGTTTATATTATTTTGTGAGTGTCCTATTTTGGGGCAAATTTTCTTTTAAGTAGATATGGTAACCTAGACCTGTCGTATCTTTTAGTCAAATATGTACCCAATGTCTTTACTTTATTTTAAAGTTGAATGAAAACCAGTGAGATGGCTTGGTGGGTAAAGGCACTTGCCACCAAGCGTGACCACCTGACAACTTGAGTTTGATCCCTGGAGCCCATACCTTATGGAAGAGAAAACTGTCCTTTAATCTCTACACATGTGCCCTAGAAAGCGAGTACACACACACACACACACACACACACACACACACACACACACACACGACAAATAACATAACAAAATTAAAGCAAGATAAACAAGCTTATTTATTTAGCTAACATATATAATTGACCTAAATCTTCAGTAGCATCTCATTATGTAGCCCTGGCTGGCCTGGAGCTTACTATGTAGACCAGGATGGTCTCACACAGATCTACTTGTATCTGCCTCCTGAGTGCTGGGATTAAAGTTATATGCCATCATGCCAGGTTAATAGGATATTTTAAAACCTCTTGGAAGTCTATCTCTACAAAAGGGCTTTATCTAGGATAGTACCCAAATGTAACTTGGCTTTGCGTGACATGATTTCTGGGAAGGTGTGAACAAACTTCTTCTCAACCTAGGTGGGAATGAATAACAAATCAAAGCAACAATACCATCAATTCACTGTCCACCGTGGTGAATCAATGAGTTTACTGTGCTTTCTTAAAAGTATTTAGTAGAGGAGTTCTTTCTGGTGCATGGATGACTCAAAAGCAGTTGCATTACCCAAATCCCAGCTTGGCATGGCTGAAGACTCACAAAATATGGAAGTGGAATACATGTTGCTTTAAGGAAGTTCCATGGGCAGAGGGTCCTCTCTTCCCATAGTTCTGACTGCTTATATAATCTTGGGGAGGGAAGAGTCTCCTGAACTAGACAGTTTCTGGGACTTACTGAGACTTTTGAGTTGTCTATTTTTGGAATCTCAATAAGTATCTCTACATAAGTTTTACTGAGTCTTACTGAGCTTCCCTGTAGGATGGAATATTTTAATTTGTGAAAATTGGTTTTAGCACATGGCCCTACAACATCCTAACTGGCAGAAGTCTGCACCCCTCTTCCATGCAAATTTACTCGCACCCAAGGGAAAGAACAAATCTTGAATCTCTACCTCTTTTCTCTAAACAACAAGAGTACCATCATCAGCAACCAAAATATTCAACCTAGTTATAACACCGAACCCAATACCAGGAAAACTGCACTAACTAGTTCAGAATATCAATAGCATAAGATGCTGGCATGAATAGGTTACTTTGTTCTGGAGCACATATATATTAGCAGTGTTTGCTTGCATTGCCAGCTACATGGCGGTTCATTAGCATGTAGCAGAGTAAGGATGAACACAAAGGGTAACACACATCATTTTGCTGCTGTTAAAATTGATTTTAAAGTTACACACCTTGATGACAAGCACACGGTGTATTCTATAACTATTTATTTATTTATTTACTTATCTCGGTTGTTTGAGACACGGTTTCTCTGTTGTAACTCTGGCTGTCCTGGAACTCACTCTGTAGATCAGGCTGGCCTCGAACTACAGAGATCCACCTGCCTCTGCCTCCCAAGTGCTGGGATTAAAGGCGTGCACTACCACTACCTGGCTTATTTTTTTAAATTAAAGAACTGTAAGTTACACTGTGAATTAAGACATGCTTCATCAACCTGGACGAAGCCCACATACCACTATAGACTTAACTAGTTGAATCACAGCCAGTGACTTATTAATTCTAGTGTCTTAATAGTGCTTCCTGTCACTAATACACAGTAATGTACATAATGGGAAGCAAGAAAGATCCCCTCCTTTCTGCAGAGTCACCACTTGGAGCCAAGCACCTTCTTCACCACAGTCATGTTGGGAGAAATACAGAATGATGTAATACAAATGCAGCCCAAACAGCTCCTTAAAGGAAAGTCACAAAGTAACCCAAGACATTTTACAGAATTTGCTACAAAAAAGTGGCATTAAAAAATTATAGTTGTGTCAGTTCTCCAGTATCTCAAGAACTAACAGAATAGGATGTTTTTGGCTTACGGGGACTTGACATGATGGCACTTAGGGAAGTATCTTTGGACAAACCTACCTAGTGTCTTCTTTGCTAGGCTCTTGAGTCACACCCAGAGGCCAACCTGTGAATCTATCAGTTGTAACTGAAATTAAGGGTGGCTTACCTGCCTGGAGGCTCTGTGGATTTCTGACGAGGAAGAAGCTCCTGGAAAAGCCAAGGTTCTGGGCCTTGTAGGGATGATGTTTCTTCAGCCCCTGGGTAGAAGTAGTGTTTTTTTCTGGAAGCTTAGCTGGCCAGCAGTTTGTAGCTGGCTTTTCCAAGAGTGAACTTAGGAGTAAGCCATTTGGTTCTTGTCATTTCTTCTATCCAAAGCCCAAACTGAAAACCCTTTCTCTGACTGTCCTGCATACCTGATGGATGTAGTTAGTTGCCAAGCGAAGGAATCAGACTTTTTTTTCAACTACTACTTCTACTCATTTTTTTATTGGCACAAATTTAAGCTGTATTTGGTTGATTTCAAAATTGGTCTGGGGATGGAAAGATGGCTTCACAGATAAGTGCACCAGCTGCTCTGTCAGAGGACCTGGTTTGGTTCCCAGCACCTACATCAGGCAGTTCACAACTGTCTATAAATGCAGCTCCAGGGCATCCAAGATGTCTGGCTTCTGTGTGTACCTGCACTAATGTGCACATATCCATGTGTGCAAGAGTGCACGCACACACACACACACACACATACACACACAGTTACTGATAATAAAAAAAAAACTAAAATAAATCTTCCCAAAAAATCAGTTTCGCATACTTACTTTTTAAAGAACTTGGGAATATATTTAATATGTGGTTTGCATTGATGAAGCTGAGTTGATAGAGCACTAACTTCTATACTGTTATGGCTTTTGTTAGTGAGAAGACTCAAACTTAATATTTAGATAAACATCTGAGCATATTGGGAATTATTTACTGTTTAAAAACAGGATGTTGTTCAAATGGGTTAGATAATAATTTTGTGGTTGATTTATTGTTGGAACAACAGAAATGAGCAGATTAATAGATGCCAACTTTTCTTTCTTTGTGCTACATAGATTCATTTGGTCTAAAAATGTTGTTTGGTTGAATTTACACAAGTTTAGCAATGTGTGCATTAAAGCTGCATTTCCCCAGAATAAAAGCTGATTTTTCAGATCCTAAAACACACCAGGAGTTAAATACTACTTACCCAGTCAAATGAGAGGTATTTTTTGAAGCATTACAAAAAGAAAGAATAGACAAATATTATGGTCCAATGATTCCAATAAATACAAATGATTCAAAACCCCCAAACTGGGAATCAAACATAAGCAAGGCCCAGTTTCCCTGAGTGCTTTGGAGAAGACATCATGGGAATAATTATAATGCTGGAGAAAAGCTTAGCAAAATAAGCGCTTGCTTGCGTAGGGTCCCTGCACAAGCTCTTATAAGGGGAAAAAAGAAAAAGAACGCGTTCCTCACGCATGGAGCAGGTGAACACTGAGCACTCCGGTTGTGCATCTGAAATCACAAACCTTGGCTGCATGCCCACCTCCACAGCAGACTCTGTCTCTTTTCATGTCTTTCCCCCCACGAAACAGAACGAGGCGATCTGAATCTAGGAGGGGTCTATTTCTTCCCTGGATGCATATGTACAATTCTTATTAATTTTAATGAGAATTATGTTTGCACATTGAGGCAGAATAAATCCCCTAGGGAGGAATCTTGCCCTCGGATGCATCCTCATAATTTCCATTAAAGGGACTGAACCCCAAGGGAACCATACATGGGTGCCTGAGGGCAAAATCTGACCCTGCATAAAAACAAAGGGGGGAAAAAAGCCCCAAACGAAACGAAACAAAAAAACCAAAGCACTGCACAAATCCCCAGGTCATCACAGACTTGTAGATGACCACAATATAAATTGTAAACAAGCATTTAGTTTATGGCTCCTATAATGTTGTAACAACCATCAGATAATGGAATCCAATCTTCCAGTTAGGGTACTGTGGAGAAACAATAATCTGTGCAGGGTAGACTGCATGGTGTATTTCTAAAACAGAAACACAACTAGTGAAACGAGAGACAATTAATGATCATCATATTAATGAAGAAAGCGTCTGACTTTATGACTGCTGCTTCCACGGGGGAGGTCAAAGATTATGGACAACTTGCGTGTTTTTTGCTGGTGAATATTGCATAGAACTTTTTAAAGTGGCCCTAATATATAATGGATACTCACTCTCAGGGTGGGGATCTGTTTGAAGGAGATATGATTGATGGTCTTTCATTCCTAATTCACTGTTTATACTTGTAGCCAGCCTACTGGGAAAATACCTCATTCATCAGGGTATTAGTGAATTCAACCAACGTATGGCACCTTCATTTTAACAAACTAAAGGAGAAAAGCTAAATGGGGGAAATTGACAACCATCTCTGATTCTATGATAATGCAATTAGGCTGCTCCTCTCCAGAGCTTTGCTAATTCACAAAACAGCTTCAGTCGGCAGGTCATAAATATATGATCATTTTTCACACTTTGAAAAGTAATGATGCCTTGACATGAATCAATAAATCTTGGTGAAGTCCTTTTATACTTTTATGTTCGGCGTGCTCTGCAAGTCAGTTTCAAAACTTGTGTGTATTAAATCTGACTTGCTATCCAGCCTGTGTTTACATAATCTAATTTAACAAAGTCTCAAATAAACGTGTAAATGAAGTGTTTATAGTAAGCACAAGGAAAGTTTCCCTTTCATTGAGAAAGTGTGAATGGTGCATCAAACTATTTTAATTTGCACCCTGAAATACTCATATTTGCAAATGTGCCACATACAGAGAGCTGTTGCTCCTAAAATTTGGTAGTTTCTATATTGAGCTTTGCATGTTATGCTCAATAACTGAATTAAGAAAAAATTCTACTGCATATGACACAGTGTGCAATGCATTATTTATCTGAAATGGATCTGTTGCAACACATCCAGAAAATGTTAATATTTATCTTCAAGACCCCAAAAGGGGTTGCTTTGCTCATCTTTCTAAAACAATTGCATAAAAATAAGCGGCACATATATGTATATGTATTAAGTATCAAATATACACAGCAGCATAGCATTTTTCTAACAATCCCAGTTCCCCGTGCTCTGCGGGGAATAGGAAGATGGACAGGCTAATGAATACAGCAGGTAGGAAGCGGTTCAGGTTTGCTTAAGAATGAATTATCAAACAGCTACAAATTGCCAATTTAAAGAGGTTATACTACACAGCACATAGCATTTTATTCTTTATTCCTGGAACGGTTGACAATTTTCCTGGGTGAAAACTGAAATGATACTAAATCATAAATGTACCTGCGGGGCTGTCATTCCCATTAAACTCCCCCTTTGTTTTGTTTATTCGCTGTTCATGGTTGAAAAAAAAAAAAAGCTGTACTTTCTGACAGGGGGACGAGGCAGCGATTTCACTGAAGATCTAGATGGCAATGCATTTTTAAATTAAAACTAAAACAATTGGTACTTGGCTCCTAAGACTTTCTCAGTCATTTGGAAATGGGGATGACAATAAATCCTTCATGGAAAATAGTTCTTGAAGTGTTTGTGCTTTGTACTTAATCCCCATTATTTGGTGCTTGCTACAATGAGTAATTGATATGATGCACTGCCTGTGAGCAGACCGCACCTTCAAACACAATAATATGGGGTGGGGAGACATTTTGGTCTCACTGACTGAATCTAATTTTATCTTCAGTCCTGTCAAAGCATTCATGTTCCTGATAGGTGTGACCACACTGAGCAAAAGTGACCAGCAAGGGACCAGCACATTAGAGCTTCTTAATTTTTCAAAGCTAGAGGACCAAATCAGAAACCATTTCAGGAAAAGGTATTGGAGAAGCCTTCAAATAGTCACAAAGGCATGCTATCGGTCACATGCCAGCTATTATTACAGAGGATGTCTGTGTATGCAGGTACACATTTGTGTGTATGTGTGAATATGAGTACACACGTATCAAGGCACGCATGTGTAAGTGAGAGGAGACCTGAGGTACTGGCCAGAGTTTCCAGAGATTCTCCTGTCTCAACCTCCATGAAGGAGCATCAGGACTACAGATACTTCTGGTATATGTTTACTTTTATGAGGGTTCTGGAGAATTGGGCAGAAGTCCTCACAGCTGACAGAAATCCTAAGGGGATTTTTATTCTTCAGGTCTACGTACACAAAACACATTGAATCTTTTTGTATTTCTTTCAGGATCCCAGTTTGCTTTCAAGGTAAAAATAAGCAGTTTCCTCCAAGTAACCACATTACTTCAAAACAGATTGAGAAAAATAATGGGAAACATCCTTTAAAATTACTGGACAGGATCTCATATCTTGCCCTCCATTTCTGACCACAAGTCTGTTGGTGGCCTGGCATCTATTTTATGAAGGTCACCACAAGGACAATCTATGGATTAGTGATGCAAGTTAGCAACAATTTAATGACATAGGTCTAACCTCAGCTTAGTGACAACGGGATCGAGAAAGTCAAGCAGCAGAGAAACAAGACAGTGGCCGTCGGGGCAGCAGCAGGGAGGCTACAGGGGTCACTCTGATTGACACTGTCGCTTCACTTCCCCCATTCATCAAGCAAGGGCAGGCATCTCAAATCATTTACCAGATGGGGTAGCTCATAGGTTTAAACACCTGATATGAAGCCATCCGTCATCGGATAACGTGGTGGTTGGGCTGCAGCTGGCTGGGCACTAAGCAGCTTGAGAGCACATGTGATGGTCTCAAGCCAGGGAGCAGACTTCATGGGGCTGCCTTCCTCCACTAGACCACAGAACAGGTGGAGGCTGGGAGACAGTGAAAAAACTCCACCATGTGCTGCAGGGGGTGGGACTGCATGGTCGTCACAGCCAGTCAGCACTGACAGTGACTCAGCTTTAGACCTGACCAAGGATGGAATTAGGAGATATGCAGGTAAAGCCAGGAAACATGGCTCCCTACTGGAAGAACTTTTACAATAGCACGCACACACACACACACACACACACACACACACACACACACACACACACTTAAAGGCTTAAAGAGATGATTTTCTCCAAAACTCAACTTTGTTTTTCTTCCTTAAGAAAAAAAAAAATAAGCAAAACGTCTTGTGCATTTTTAAAAGGGGTGGTGGTAGATGAGTAACCTCTAGGGAATCATCATGAATCCTGTTATTTTATGCTCACCATGGAGGAAAACTAAAGCAACAAAGAGAATCCGACAAAGAGACAAATTATACACACTTAAACTGAAAGTGTTTATTGCCATGTGAAATATAATTATGATGATTTAAAATGTTCGCCGCTCAGACAGGCTAGAGCTTATTGGAATAAGGGCCAGTCTTTCGAATGAGAAAGGGGCTTTCTCTCAATTCCAAGGTAGCGTGGGAAACAAGGCTGAGCTGAAGGGTAGCCTCCTTTTTTTTTTTTTTTACCCAGGTGGACTATGTAGGAAACCAACCTTGTAAACCTTTTATTTATCAAAATTAAAACCATTCAATTGGAGAATCCATAAAGGTGATAACATGTTAACTAGTAAAGACTTAATCCTCTTATGTCCTTAGTGGACTAATATACAAAAGTATATTGTGCTTAGCGTGTGACACTCCTTATTATTACAATTCCCAATGAAGTTTTCTTCTGCAGCATATGCCAGTCAGCCCTAGTGTGTGGATCACTTGCGCCCTCTCAGCTCTGGGTTAGACGGATGACTTGGTGTTTCCACCCTAAATGACTCGTGTCTGGAGGACACGTGTCCATGGGTTTGGCTTTGCAGGTGTGTAAGGAAGGGATTGTTCCTGAAGTAAATTCTGCACTTTACATCTTTGGTTTGAGGTAAAATCTGTGTCCTGCAGACACCGATATTCCTGTCTGTTCCTACTAAGGTGGGACTTGAAATATTGATCCACATATATAAGAAAGAAAAGTCAAATCAAACAGAAAGACCCCCCCATCTCTGATAGTATTAAGCCATTAAGATTTTTCTCCCTATCCTTTGTATAGTTGTAAAGATGTTACTGAGGTAGAATGTTAAAAACATTTGTAGAGCAAACATTTTTTTAACATGGAAACGAAGGACCAGATCCACCTCTGTGCAGATTGTAGGTTTGCTCAAAGTCTCTAGGAAAGTTTAGAAAGTTTCTCAACTTCCCCTGCATTGAAAGATTTTTTAATCAGGGAAATGTGACCATTTGATGGTTTTCATTGTGACATTCTTGTCATTATGGTTTAGAAAATTAAACAGGACATTGTAGTCAATAGTCAACATGGTGTTTGTCACCATGATACAATCTCTGTTCTTAGTAGCAGCTATTTTCTATAAATGTACAAGTAAAAATGAGATGTTACTCAGAATAAACCAGAAAAGTTTTACATCTTATTTCAATGACATTCACAGAAGGTTACATTCTACCAGTGGCCATGCCCAGGAGAAAGGGACATTTATGTCACAGTCTTTCTTCTTTAGAATCTAGGCCAAGGGTCTTGAGGTTGCACATACACACACACACACACACACACACACACACACACACACACAAAGTTTTTTGTGACAACATTTAAACATACATGAAAGCAAAATGCTTATCTCAAAGGGAGCACATCGAATAAAATCTGTATAGAATAGGTGAATTTGAAGCTTGACTCTTTTGCTTTTCCTTTATCTATTATTTATGTTTAATTAATTAGTTTTACTTGTTTGTGTGTGTCCACAAGTGTGTAAATGTCAGAGGGCAACTTGTGGGAGCTGGTTTTCTCCTTCCACCACCTGGGGTCTCAGGGATCAAGCTCAAATCATCAGACTTTAACCCACCGAGCCATCCCACTGGCCTGATTTCTGCCATTTAAAATCTTATCCTCTTCCCCACAACTTTGCCTTAGAACGATAATACATTAGACACATTATATTAAGATAATAGTTAAAAATGTAATGCCACTTTTCTAGCTTTATATTTTGAGTTTCCTATGTATATACCTATATTGTATATATACACAATATAATATATTTTATATAATATATTGTATATATGTATATATATACATATATTGTGATTATATTTATTCCTCGTTGCTTATTTTTATCTCTCATTCCTGACCTTCTGAACTCTTCGTTTTCCTATCTAGTCCCCAAGCAACTATACCGCTGACCAAAATGACATGCTTTCTACCAACTGTTAAGAGGTCAGTAGCTCCACAGGAAGGGGTGCGTCCCATGGGCACTTCCTCCATCCAGTTATGGAAGGTTGAGGAGTCCATGCTGGGGAATCTCCTCTGCTGCCTTGTGTTCACAACAGCCATGGTTATCGTATCTGGAAGACAGTGTTTCATGGCACTGTACCCCACTCTCCAGCTCTTATGCTCTTCTGACTCTTCTTTTGCTATGTTCCCTGGCCTTTATCAGAGTTATATAAATAAAACAGCACTTTGAAATACTTTTATTGAGCTGGTAATTGGCTCAGTGGTTAAGAACACTTGTTGCTCCTGCAGAGACTTGAGTTTGATTCCCAGTATCCACATGGTGGTTCACAACCATCTGTGACTCCAGTCCAAGGGGATCTAACGCCCTCTTATAACCTCCACAGGTAACATGCACACATATGGTGCACCTATGTACATGTAGACATAGGTGTAGTTTTATGTGTAATTAGACATACGTGTAGTTCATACATGTAAAACAATAAAAAATCTAAAAAGAAAAACACCGACAAAAATTAAAATATTTTTATTAATTCTTTGAGAATTTTACACACTATATTTGATCATATTCATTTTCTCCTCTCTCATCTTCCTCCCAGATCCATCCCTTTCTCTACTCACCCAACTTTGTGTCCTATTTTTTATTGTTTGTTTTCTGGAAAATCTATCCAGCTTAATACTGCTGCTCATATATTCTTGGGTGTGTGGTCATCTGGTAGAGTATGGTGGACCTGCCAGAAATATACACTCAAAGAAAACTGACTCTTCTCCAAGAAGCTACCAACTGCCAGTGCTTGCTCAGCTAGGGACGGACCTTCATGCCCACCTACCCACTCCATGCTGGGATTTTGTCTGATTGAGCTTGCACATGCTATCACACATGCTGTGAATTCATACGTGCTACTGCCCTGTTGTGTCCAGAAAACAGTATTTTTTATAGTAATCCACAATCTCTGGTTCCCACAATCTCTTGGTCCCTTCTCGTCTAGGATGATGACTGAGCCTTGGGAGGACAAGAATTGATACAGATACCTCACAGAGAACTGAGAATTCTGTAACATCTTGTTATGGGAATATTGCCCATTTGTGTGTGTTGTCGTCTACTGCAAGAAGAAACTTCTCTGATGAGGACTGAAAGATGCACTAATATATTGATATAGCAATAAATCATTAGGAATTTGTTTGGCTTTATGCTCATTTAGCAGAATAGTAGCAATAGGTCCTACTCTAATTCCCAGTACTTGTCTTTCCATAGGTTCTTGGTCCAGATAATAGCACCAATTAGAGGTTTTATTTTGTAGCGTGAATGTTAAATTTAATCAGAAAGTGAAGAAGTTTTGCTATGATATTCATGTTGCTTTTTCACCAGTGAGCATGTCTCACCCAGCTATTCATTACTGTGCTACTGGAAGAGAAAAATAATCATTAGTGTTACCTGTGTACCTTAAAAACTACAGCACCTTCCACCATAATGAAAGCTAGCCAGTAGGGATGAAGCTTCCAGGTCAATATCAGCTTGATTTCTCCATGTTATTTTCTTAGGGGCATATGGAAGGAGACCCCCGAGAAATCACCAGGACTCGAGATCGATGCAAAAGCAGGAGGTTTATTTCCAATGCGTTGGGGTCCGCTCCCACAGATTCCTGGAGCGAGGCAGGTGGGAGTGACCATCAGTACACTCCGAGCATGGTTTATATATGCTTTTCAAAGGCAGAGCCCAGCAACAGAGTACCAGGCACATTCTATTGGCTACACAGTCATGTAGGTACGGACCCTCAAACTGATTGGTGCTGGCATACAGCAAGGTTGCTGGCTCCTAGAAAATGCAAGCTCAGGGTTTTAGTCAATGCAGGTGGGGGAAACTCCTAGCCCAAGGCCGTCAGTCAGCGGTCCATATCTTGTTCATCCCAGAAACTGTCTTTTTTATCCCAGTTTCTGAAACTGTTCTGGGTCACCTTGCCCCTGATTTGGGCCTATACAGTTTTGGTGCTCTTAGAAGCCTGACTAAAGTTTGACTGCTTTATTCTTGTCCTTTCATTCTGATTCAATAATGTCTTTAACAGTAGGGTCTTACCTTCAAGTTCTGGAGGCAGCCAAGAATAATTATATACTGCAATGGTTAGGGGTCTGTGGGTCCCCATTGCCAACAGCTCCAAAACTGGTAATCTATTCTTAGCATTGGGCTTTGGACAGACTGTGTTGTCTAGTAGGGGCTTTGTCACCCTGTTATAAGGTAATTCATATATGAATATATATATATTAAATATATATATATAAATATAAATTTATATTTATAATAATAATATATATTTAAATATATTTAAATAAATAAAATATGTTTGGGAACATAGGGTCAAGGAGGGAACATGGAAGGGGAAAATTAACACTGAAGATCTTTTGAAAATTTATGTAAAACATCAATTTTTTATGAAACTAATTCACATATATCCATATAATTCAAAAGAAACCAAGCATATGTTTATAATAATATGAAAACAATATTAGCTTCTGTGTTAAATTTGATGTGACACATAAAATGGGTCTACCACTGCTTTAATTAATGTGAGAAATGTTTTCACATATTAGAAGAGATATTAGTGATTACAATAATATATCCTCTTCCTGTGTAGCTCATAACAATTTGTTTTATAGATATTTGAGAACATTCTGATGCATTTTACTGTATGAGGCACAAAAATGCACAGTAAATAGGATGGGTATGGACAGTTATGGGTGTGGACAGTTAGCTGAGGTGACAGACCTAAAAGCTATTTCTATAGAAGAGATTTATAATAAATTCAACAGACAAACAATGCAAGTCACTTTATGTAGGGTGTATGGTCATTCAATAATTCTTAGTAGGGGTGATAATATTGGAACTCTGGTTTGAGAAGGCAAAGTCCATTCTAGTTTGATAGAATGACAGAACAGCACACGCTCGAGGGGACTTTAGCAAGGCTAAGGATCTTTCATCCATTTACTAAACAAATATTTGAAGGCATATATCAAGCATCCAAAGTGGCCTTGTAAATTTATACTTTGAAGTATTCTTTGGTTCTAATGTACACCAGTAGAATATATGACAATGAGAATTGATGGTGGTGGTGTTGGTGGTGATGTGATGATGATGATGATGATGATGATGCTGCTGCTGATAGTGATGATGGTGGTGATAGTGATGATGATGATGATGATGATTAATTTGAGACAAGTGCTTATTATGTAGCCCAAGCTGGTTATGAACTTGCTACGCAGATTAAGCTAGTCTGTAGTCTGCCCTCCTCCTGTATCAGCTTCTCAAGTGCTGGGATTACAGGCATGTATCACCATGCCTGATGATAATATATAGATATTTAGGCTAAATTTGAAAAAGCATATAGATATGCTAAATCAACCAATCAAAAGAAGTAAACATCTCCATTGACATAGTTAATGGAAGTACAGAAAATTGTTCTATAGGTGATGATAGGGCAGATCCAACTTCACTACTTGAAACTCCAGCTTGGGGGATGGGCATCTATTATTGACACTGATACAAAAAGGAAAAGATGGCTTCTGTGAAGTCATGGGAGACAGAAAGGAGTATATACAGCCCTGACTATAAACCAAGTCTCAAGAGGACTATAGATTTCTTTATGACTTTGTTGTATAAGCGTAGTTTTTTAAACATGAGGCATGGCTTTCTATGAGAAGTTTAGAGGACGTGATGAAGAGTCAAGTAAAGAGACATAGAGGAACAGACAAAGGAAGCAATCCTGAACACTTCTTATACTATTGGGTAGAAGAAATCTAATACTAAGAAATAGATGATGAGATCAAAATTTTGGGCATGATTTTGGGTCATGAAAGTTCCCATAGTAAGCTATATCTGGTGGCTAAGACCTTAATTCCAGCTGCTTGGGAGTCTGAGGCAGGAGAATTTCAAGCTCAAGGCCTATTTGGGATACAAAATGAGTTCAGTGTCCAACTTGGCAGCAAAAGTCAGACATTGTCTCAACCTACAAAGTGAAAAGGGAGCTGAGAACGAAGCTCACTGTTAGGAGTGCTTGCCCCATGTTCAGAAAGACCCAGGTTCAACTGCTAGTTCTTCAGGAAAGACGTTTATGGAGAAGAACCACCTGCAAATATTTTAACACAAATGTTTAGGGTATTCTAAGATATAGGAAACAATACCCACAAAGAACGAGAACAAAAGGAATGAATTAGGAGAGGTAATTAAAAATCTCAAAAGCTAATATATCCAATGGGGAAGATCTGGAAGGAGTTGCGGTGGGAGAAAGAATGTGATCAACATATATTGTATGTAAAGTATTTTTTAAATTAAAAAAAAAATAAGAAAATGGTACAAACAAAGGAATACTTTACAAATTGGAATGAGATCTGTATATCCTAACAGTGTAGAAAGGCAGGCCCCTTACCAGGGAAAAGAGGCACAGAATAGTGCCCTTTGACCTCAACCAGCTGTTGTCCACATCTACCCCAAGGCCACTTCCACAGAATCAGAAATAGCCTGTGTGTGTGGCCAGGAAGAACGTGTGTGTCACACACTCCTTGGGAGTGAGGTAGCTTGCTACTTCTACTAACAAATGTCTGACAGGAGGTTGAACCCTGTGGTAGCATTAGCCTTTGAAGAGAACAGTCTCAGTGAGAAGCTGATTACACAGGCCCTTGTCTCCCCTGAGAGGGGCAGCAATCATTTTGGCTAGGTTTGACACATATTCTGGGTATGGAGCCTCTTTCCCTGCCCTTGGGAGCTCAACCCATACAGCATGTCTGATTCAGTGACACAGAACATTACAAAAATCACCACAGACTCGTAACAGCAGGGTGGCTGTGGCACATGGCCAGGGTCCTATCTCATTACAGTGCCTTCTCAAAGCTGCTGGGCTGGCAGGCTAACAGGGATGTGGCTGATTGTATTCCATCTTGTGGCCATACAGTACAATGTATAACACATCTGGATCTTCCTCAGTGTTTTGGTTTCTTACAAATAAGACTTCCATAATCTCTTATGTAGAAGTCTATTGTAAAAAGTAGTTTTAAATTGCATTTATTTATTTGTTTATTCATTTATTACTTATTTAAATAATAGTGTCTGTCTGTCTGTCTTAAGCATGCATATGGCACAGCAATTGTGTGCAGGACAAAGGACAACTTGTGTGAGTCAGTTTGCTTCTATCACCAAAGCCCTGGGATCGAACTCAAATTGTCTGGCTTGGTGATACATGCTGGCTTTATGGAGAAGTCTTTGCATAGATTTATATTTTCACCCCTTTGAAATGTAATTTCTGGGGTGTATGGTGGATGGATACTTAACTTTATAAGAAACTCCTGAAACATTGCTCCAATATTTGTATTAGTTTTCATTCCTACAAGCAAGTCAGAAGTTTCTTTGCTATTATTTAAGATGATCAATTTTAGAAAAACAATCATCTTAGAAGACCTCTATTGCTATTTTCCTTGTGTTTCATTTGCATTACTGTAATAATGATTCTGTGCAATAAAGTAAGAATGCTTTTGACCATTTTTGACCATAAAAATGTACATTTATGTACATATTTAGTCTCATAAGTGAAATGTCTAAATACTTTGGTTATCTAATTTTTTGCTCACAAATTGAGTTATGAGACTTCTGTGCACATCTTCAGATACTTTTACAAAATTAGTACAAAATTTATAACAGCTTATTCTAATTTGTGGCTTATCTTTCTATCTTAATCTGTTTTGAAGACAAGAAGTTTTAACTTTTAATGATCTCCAACTCTCCGTTTTTCTTGCATATACTTTTTTTGTGCAGATTGAAGAATTATTACATAAATCAAGGCCACAAAGATTTCTCAATGCTTTCATCCAGAAATTGCATAGTTTTCATTATACACGAAGCTCAATGATTCTTTAGAAACTAAATATTTTATGTCCCATGATAAATATTAGAGTTCATTCTTTTGCATAGAGATATCACAACACTGGTGGTAAGTTGTCAGCAAAACTGTCTCTTTATTGAGTTAACTTGGCACCTTTGTCAAAAATTGACCATATATATGTCGATGACTGGAAAAACTTTAAAGTTAACTAACAAATGTTAAATCATTGAGAAGTCAGTGTATAGAATTACAGACACCTAGCTCATCTCTGCACACAGGTCCCTCATTAGTCAGACTTTATGCTCATGTGTTAACTGTAGCAAATGAAATGATACTGGGATATTATTAACTATAATCAATAGTTTACATTGCTTCTTTCTTTGCATTAGCAAATTCTACCTTAACTCAACTGTGCTGTACACCCCAAAATGTGTGAGGGTGTATAGCAATCACTGAGATCTTGAAGAGACTGTTTTCAATATGCCAACAGTCTGTGTTCCAGCCGTTTACACATAGCTGTCTTCCTCAGATTCTTGGACAATAATTCACCTTTTAACAATCTCTATAGCTTTGTCTATGTCAAGATTTCCAATAGTGGACACTGTCAGGAAGAGCCTTTTCAGATTGGTTTTTTACTTACTAATATATATTTAAGATTCCTTCACATCTTTTTATGCCTTAGTAGCTAATTCCATTTTTACTAATGAGTAATATTTCTTTATGTAAATATGTCTATGTGTATTAGTTTCTTACTGAAGTATACATCATTAATTTCAGGTTCTGGATGAATAAGGCAGGTGTAGACAATGATTTGTGTATTTTTGTGCAGACATAGCTTTCAGTTTGACTCAGTAATTTCAAGGAGTGCCACTGTTGTCTTGTAAGGGAACATTACATTTTGCTTTGTAAGGAATAGTCTTCTAAAATGGCTGTGTTATTTTGTATTCCCACAGTGAACAAGAGTTCCTAGGAATGAGTGAACAACACTCCTTCCCTTAGTGAGCATTCTCTTTTGAATCAGAAAGTATTCTAAAACATCCCAAAGTAAGTCATTTTAGCAATGCTAATATCTGACAAAATGCATTTAGAAAAAACATCACAACATATCATATTCATATATTAAAGGAGAAGAAATGTGACAACTGACATATAAGCATTCAATGTATTGTCATGGTTGTGTAGTGTTTGCCATGTGGATGTTGAAAAATCAATGGATTATATATTTTTAAAAGATGAATTAATGAATGAATGAATGAAAACGTAGCCACTAGGGTAAAGATCAACAACTGCACTGTCATTTATAGTTGCTGAGGGGGAAAAATTGGTTTTCTCCAGTGGAGTAGCACTGGGTATATCAACCACTCCAGGGCAGGACTCACGTTTAGGAGTAGTTGACCAACATATAATGGATTTCACATTTTTTTTGTGTGTGCTTTTATTTGATTACAGTTGGGTATTATGTTTATTTGTTTCTTTCCTCTTCTTTTTTGTGGGGTAGGGAGTGATGTTGTATTTTTATTTTCTAGGCTTTGGGAATTTGTTGAATTGGGTTTTTGGTTTGCATTTTGAAAAGAACTTAAAGTTGGGGGTGGGTAGGGAGGAGGAGAGGATCTGGAAGGACATAAGAGAAGGGCAAGAATATGACCAAAATATATTTAAATTTAAAAATTGCTTTAAATAACAAAAATATAATAAACATTTAACAATAACAACAACAAAAAATGAATGAGTTATTAGCTGAGATATGGATATGTTTTACAGACGGAGGACTGGAGAGGGTGGTCCATGCTTGAGATCACTTGTTCCTTCACAGAGCACCATGTTATTTCTGTATTTCTGCTCCCTTGTCAGCCACGACCCAGCAAAATGCTTCCTACTTCCTACAGTAAGCTGTAAGGAAGATCTGCCTGTAATTTGTCCTGTTCATGCTATGAGAAATTTAAGCTGAGAAACAGTAGAAGACAAGGTATAGGGGAGCCAGGAACAGAATCCAGGAAGCAGAGGCTGAGACAGTGTTAAAGGCCATCCTGTTCTGAGAGGCTCACAGGACTGGAGGTCAAGAGAAGGAAGAAGAAGAATTCGCAGCCAGTCCTCTCTTCTAATCACTTGTTAAAACAAAACAACAACAACAACAAAACTTTCCTCTTGCTTAGAGAATCTTCAGTTCTTTCCCATGGTCAATTGCTCCAAACAGAATAAAATATTTCCGAGAAATATTATGAAAAATACACCTAGATTTTGCTATGTGTTTGGAATGTCCTCAAAAGCTATGTACAGCCCATACAATGATGGGCTCCATTTAGATGTCCCGTTGTATAAATTAACCAGAGTCAATGAGAGAGTTCAGGGTTCTGAATATGTTTAGTAAACTGGTTTCTTTGGAATCAACATTTATCTATGCTCCATACGTAAATGTATTATTGTCTATCCCACCCCATATAAAATGGGTGTGTACAGTGAAAAATCTCAAGAGTATTGAGAAAATATAAGGTATAGAAGAGTCTTCCATGGGGGATTTCAGAACAATGCTCTCATGTTGCCTCACAAACATGATCAAAAGAATTAGATGTAATATCTTTTTGAAAGATAATTGAGAATTAAATGGAAATCATGAATGTTTTATTTAATCACCTCTGAAATTATACAGACATGCACACATACATAAATATCTATTTACGAATGTATTTGATAATATACAGAAAAAAATCCAAAGCTATATGTCTGTTATTTTTGGTGTTCCTGAAGTGTGCCTTTTAAGCATAGAAGAAATTTAAAATATATGTATGACCCAGACTGAAGAAGAGTAAATTCTACTTAACATGCACCAGAATTTGAAGACATCTAATTAGAGTCTGATTTTTTATTTCAAAGACACAGTGAGTTTGTACATAGGGCTTTGTAACAATAAAGAGATATTAGTAGTGAGAGAAGCCTGTAGTCTCAGCATTTAGGAGCCTGAGGCAGAAGGAACATGAGTTGGGGGCCAGCCTGTGTTAAATAGTAAGATTCTGTCTTAAGAAAAAAAAAATTCGAATCAAAATAAGACCATAGGAACAAAATCCAGAGTTTTGATGGTTTGAAACAAAAACCAAACAAGTGACATTTTTCTATGTATTTGGAATATTTCAAAAATCTATGTGTGTGTTCTCATAGACGACTACAGAGCTTTGGATCCTTTTGACCCGGTTCCTATAAGAATGGAAAACTAATATGAGAAGAATATCTGTCCAGACTACACAACATGAGGGACGGAGCTTGGGCTGCTGAGGAGGCTGAGTCAAAAGGGCAACAAGGCTGTTTGGGCTGCACTGAGCAGCTAACGGGGCCCACTTAAATGACTGATTAGATCAATATAGCAAAGAATCCATCAACTAGTTATTTCGGCAAAGAATGCAAATACAAAGCCTCTGATTAGAGGGAAGCACTCTTTTAATTAAGCATTAAGACATAAATTCCTGTAAGACTCCGTCCCTAAAGCTCTTACACATCAGAGTAGGCAGCTATATAGATTGAGTAGTTTAATCAGCCACTAAATATTTATTTAGTACCTACATTTTTTTTTTAACACTGAGCTATTCAAAACAAGAGACTATCTAAAATTAATTAAAATAGCTCACGATCTGTAACAGATTGAATCCCGTGCTCCTAAAAGATTTCCTGAAACACCAAGTTCCTCACACATGTGAGCCCGGCCTTTACTGGAAATGGGTCGGAGTTGCAAGTATAGGTGAATGATGAAGTCATTCGTCTAGGCCTTCAGCTGGTGCAAGTGAGAACCTTGCAAGGAGAGAAGAGAAAGAGGAAAGAGAGATGCTCACACTATGACAAAGAGAGAGAAGCTGTGCACAGGCTCCTGCAGAGACAAATAATAAAGCACCCACAGCCTCAGAAGGACTGCAGCGAGTGTCAAAATCCAGGAGAGAAGCACTGAACAGATTCTGCCGAGAATTCCCAGAAGAACCAATCCTATTGTTACCCCCTAAACCATGTTAATAGTCTTCCCTGCTACTAGCACCCCTCTATTTTTCTACATGATAGAATTTTTAAAATTACTCATTTACATTGAATTAAGATTCTCCACTATCTGTTTCTGCATTTAAACATATTGCCATCTTTGAGTAAGGCTGGATCTTTACACACACCGATCTGTTAAAGCAATGTTCTCGCTTCTCTGTCTACTTCCCGGGATAGCTGCTCATCTTCTAATCCTGCTTGATACTGTTCATGATCTAAGAGTTATTTATAATTTGTTGCATATCCATATCTATCCCTATCTATCTATCTATCTATCTATCTATCTATCTATCTACATATATGTTCCTATGTCCATAATAACTGTTTAATCTGACTCTAAGTAATTCATTTTATATTATGGTTTTAGTCATCAAGGGGTCTTTTTTTCTACTTCTAGAAATTAACATTTAATTGTTCATTGCTGGGTTAAGTGTGCTTTTTGTAGAGTTAAAAGTGTTAATGAAGAGGCTGGTGAACTAGCTAAGCAGCACTGTCAGGCTAGCTAATCGCTGGTAGATATCACACTGGACTGCGTCGAGTTTAATGGTGAGGTATCTCATTAAATATTGTATAGAATGATGGCGTAAGCCCTGAGGTTTTGATGGTAAATTATTTCTGAATCAATGTGGATGCCTAATAAAGTGCTTACATTCTGCCCTTCAGATATCCCTTGATGGAATAGGACTATTAAATTGGGAATTATGACCCAATTATGACACCAGTGCAAAGGTGATACTTATATGTAGGGAAACATGATGAGCAATGATACCTACCAAATGTGCCACTCGGCTTGTATGATTGGGTCCTTTACTGAAAATTATGTCAGAGCACCCTCACAGGTGGAGGAGAAAGAGGAATCTCTTGTGCTTTCACTTTCTGGCATTTTTCTGTTTGACTAGGTTTATATCTGGGTTGGGGAAGCCCTTGCCAGAAACCTGCGCAGCAGCTGTGAGAATCATGTTCAATGCCAATTACATGAAGTCACCGACTCTGACCCAGCTCACTCGGATTAGATTTCCTCTGAGGCCTGTGCGCTTGAGCCATGGAAAAGCACAGTGGTCCTTGTCCAGACCCCTCCCCCCCGTTAATCCTTAATCACTGCGTCTACAGGGGTATGCTTCGAAGGTGCTGAATAGAGGGTAAAACATGAAGCTGCCAAAGGGCCTCTGCCAGTGAGACCGCAACAGGTTCACTGTTTTCTAGGCAGACTGGATTTTCACTTAGGGTCCAGCTTTGCAAGTTTTCCTGAGTTCTGCAGAGGAGCACGTTCACGTTCTCTCTTTCTTATCGGCATCCTTGAGACAAAACAGCCTAGCCGCCTTCTACGCTTCTGAAGACACGGTTGTTGTTGGTTTTGTGAGCCCCATTTCATGAGTAGGACTCCAGATGACAGGGCAGGACTGCCACCACAGTCCTGACAGCGCTGGCAAGAGGTCAGACACAGGGAAGTCAGATCCCAAATGACTAGTTTTAATTTTTATTGATTTTTGTCTTATTTGAATAGTGTGTAGATCCAGACTATTTATCCTTCCTTCTTCCCCTATTTTTTGGTTGTTGTGGTTCTGGGGATAGAACTCAGGGCCTTGAATATCCTCAGCTAGCACTTTCCCTCTGAGCAACAACTTTAATCTTTTTTTTTTTTTTTCTGTATGCATTTTAAAATGTATTTTGTGAGAACATTAAGGCTATTTCTCAGATCCATGGAGGAACCATACCCCCAAATTATGAGAAAATATACACCAAACTTCATTAGTTCCTCAGTGGGTCGTGTGGGTTGAAATAGAAAAGGACAAAAAGATTCATTTCCAATGTCATGAAAATAAGGTAAACCGATTTTATCTTTAAAGACCAGTGAAAATGGAAGTATCATAAGTTGCATCATGAAACTGGTTACAATACAGTTTGAAATATCATGAAGCCTCTCAGGATCTCATTTATTCATTTATTCTCCTGTTGTGTATGTGCCCCCACATGTCTGTGTAAGTGACTATGGGTGCACCTGTGCACACTGTGAATATGGAGTTTGGTGGGGGCAGCCTCCCTTGTTAGTCTTCTGCCTTGCTTGAGACAGGATCTTTTTTGTTTTTCCACTCTGTATACCAGGCTAGCTGGCCTGGAATTTTCTAGAGAGTCACCTGTCTCTGCCTCTCATGTCACCAGAGCAGCTCTGGGATCACAGACATGCAGTACTGTATCTGGCCCTGCTTTCTTGATGCTGGGGATCCAAACTCAGGTGGTAAGCGCTTTACCTACGGAGCCACCTCTTCAATCTGGCATCCTTAGTAGCATTCCTAAGCTTGCTCTAACAGCTCCCAGAAAACACAGGAGGCCAATCACTCAAAATTCATCCTCACACCTCAACTTACCTAAATTCTCCCTGATGTTCCCCCAGTGTTTTCCTTTCCCTTGATGTAAGTGCTATTAGAATAGAGATTTATTTCTTGTCTTCTTCATTATACTATCTCCTTTGCCTAGAACAGTGGTACTCAACACATGCACATTATTAGAGTAATACTAATGCTACTCTTTCTCTGTCTCATATGAATACATATATATATGTATATGTTTATATCTATCATCTATCTAAATAGCTACCTATATATATATTTGTCCTTGGAATTCCATGTTTATTATGAAGAAAATTTAATCTCTGATAAAAATAATTATAATCATCAAATGTATTAAATATAAAAATACTCATTGTATGTAACACAAGGGCTGTGTTTTTGTAGAATATATTTATTGTATAATTAGAGACTATTAGTAGGGAGAAGGTTGACATGAGGAGGCATTTAAAGGAACCCATGAAAAGGTTTCATTAGATTTTGAAAGTCTCATTTTTTCCTATAATATGCATGCTTCAAATGGTGTCATGCATCTGCAAGCTAGAGAAAATACTTTGGAAAGAGTTGATATACAAAATATAAAACAACTTTAAAAATTCAATAGCAAGCCCGTTACAGTCTGGATGAAAAAACAAAATCAAAGAACTTAACATAATCCTCCCCAAAGAAGAGATACAGGTAGCAGAAAAACATATACAAAAAAGGTCACTAAGAAAGAGCAAATAAAGTATCAGCCCACATCTAATACAGCGGTATGATGGCTCATCTCGTTTGTAAACGTGATTGGATTGAGAAATTCCCAGGAGATTAGTAGGGAAATGTAGTGCTGAAGAGAGGGCTCAGCTGCTTAGAGTACACACTGCTCTTCCAGAGGACTGGATCGGGTTTCTCAGCACCCACACCAGGCAGCTCACAGAAACCTGTGACTCCATCCCTGTCGCTGAGGGCACCGGCACTCACGTGCACGTACACAGAAACACACAGAATTAAAAGAATATGTTAGCCCTTTAAAAAGTCTTAATTTCTATATTAAAAATTAAGGATTTTATTTATTTTGTCTATTTTTAAGATTTATTTTACTTTTATTTACATGTATGTGTGTGCATCTTCGTGTGTTTATACATATGCACATGCAGATGTCAGGGAGGTCAGAAGAGGGCTAAGGTCCCCTGCAGCAGGGGTTTCAGGTGATTGGTGTGGGCGCTGGGAGCCGACTTCCGGTTGCCTCTGCAGGAACAAGTGCTCGTAATCCCTGAGACACCCTTCCAGCTCCTCGTCTTACTTTTATGATAGAACAATTTTATGTTCTAAAATTGACATGGAATATGGAAATTGAGGACAAATCTGGATACTCTCCGTGCTTTGTCACTATTTATTATTTTCATTGGTTAATTTTGAGTTTCACTTTAATCTTTCCCGTCAGTTTTGCTTTTTCAAAGGTTAAGTGTTCTCATTTGTTCATGCCTGTCATGGCAATTACATTGTTTAAAAATGAGATGGCGTCTGGATTGGTGTTCTTGAGAACTCCTACAGGCTGGAGTGAGTGTGTGAGTTTCTACCTGCTCCTGAGACCCCTTTTTCCTGCAGGGTGGCTGGATCAACCTTGATATAGGGATTGGTGCTAGGTCTTGTTCTATCCTGCGATGCCGCTCCCTGATTGTGCCTTGACTCTGGTGGGACTGTTTTTATCTGGGAAGAAGCAGGTAGGGGGATGTTTGTGGGTGGATAGATGGGGGGTAGATCTGGGAGAAAGGGAGATGGGGAACTGCAGGGGTGTAGGGAGAGAGAAGGGGAGACAGGAGGCATTGTTTAAATTGTATGAGAGAAGAAAAACTTTTAAAAAATTTCAAAAGGCAAAAACATGAGGTGGTATATTTTTGTGAAGCAGAAATCATTTACATTTATTTTTGGACTAAAAAAAATCCATTGAACACATGTAGGAAAGGATGCTTCAGATGTTTTTTTCAAGTGAAGTACAATAACCTATGTGGAAGTCACATGGGGCTATATGCTCTGAAAGAAAACTACATTCACACAGGAGACTAGAAAGAGCCATGCAGTAAGAAGTCGCTGAGCTCAGGTAAGCACTTCTGGATTAACAGCACAGTAGAAATCATGAGGCAGCTGTAACACAAACATGTGAATGTTGTTCACCTCAGTACTACAAATGTCCTAATTAAACATTAGAAAACAGCTGGGCTTTGGTGGCACACACCTTTAATCCCAGCACTCGGACGGCAGAGGCAGGCGGATCTCTGAGTTTGAGGCCAGCCTGGTTTACAGAGTGAGTTCCAAGACACCCAGAGTTACAACAGAGAAACAAACCCTGTCTTGAAACAAAAACCAAAAGCCAGAAAACAGAACAACAACAAAGAATGCTAGGAAGTATTATTAATAAAATTAAGGCATATAATTTAGCCAATAACTTTTATTATGTCTCTGAATTTATAATAGCATTATTCAAATAATTGTCATGTACAAAAGCCACATTATATACACTAATGATAAAAATATTTAACAATTGAGCTGTTTTTAAGAAAAAACATAAGAATTTCCCTTTAAATTTAGAATATAATACATATTAAGAATATATCAAATTCTCTTATAGGTTTGATGCCTGAAATGAGGTCAATAAAACAGTAAATAGTATTAAAGTGTTTTCAATGGATTTCTCCCTAATGTGAAGAGGCAGTCATGCTTGAAGGCTGCTTTTCTGTTAATGCTTGTGACCACAGACTGGAAAAACTCATTGTATGTAGATATTTCAGCTGTATCCTATTACTTGGGGCTGCTTTCTTGTCATTGTTCTTTGAAGCTGGGTCTTGCTATGGAGCCTAAGGCAAGCCTTGAAATCATGGTCTGCCTCAGTCTTCCCAGTACTGAGATGAAGGGGAGGGCACAATTAACCTCAGCTTCACCGATGATATAAGATGTGGTGAGTGTTAGTGACTTATCCAACTCAAACAGTAGCTACTAAACAAGGAAGCAAAGAGAAGCCATTTTGTATGCATTTCTGTCTAGTAGACTCTATGGTCATTATTGCAGTGGCAAAATCTTGACATATAATATAAATAAGAGAATATATGTTTTAAAGCAGAGGCAAACTTTATATATAAGAGAATATACCTCTTCTGGGGTACTGTTTAATGAGCCCTAACATTGTCATACAGCTCTGTAACTACTGGTTCAATCAACACAGAGAATGATATCTGACCTTGAAATTGACCTTTTGAGTCAATTCCTTCTCACTACCTCCACCTCCTGTTAAATGTTGATCTATTTTCTGTCTCAGCCATTTTGCTTCATCTGAAATATACAATAAAGGATCATATAGTGAATGACATTTATGTCTGCCTATTTTTAACTTCAAATAAATTATTTGATACTCATCTTTATTACTCACTACACCAGCCATTCATCTGTTTATACTGCTCAGTAGTATTCTATTTTGTAGGTGTACCACAGTTTGTTTTTCTGTTCTCCATTGATGGACTTGCCTATTTCGACCTCTGACCTCCTTGTCACGTCAATTGACAGATGTTTTATTTTATTCTTGAGAAATAGAAATCCCTGACACATATGCTAAAAGATGTCAAAGTATTTTGCAAAGTTCATGTATTATTTTGCCTTCCTGTCAAAGGATTGAACGGAAGTTCTAGTGTCAGCAAATCCTCACCAATAGTTGGCATTGTCAGTCCTTTTCATTTCACACTAATTGATAGACAGTTGAATCTCTCTGCAGCTTGCCATTCCCAGAAGACTAATGATGAACAACTTTTCACATGCTTATATAAAAATGTCTCCAAACCTCTGTAGTAAGGCACAAAGTTAATTTGAAAACTGTACAAAAGATTGACATGGATACTGCTCAAAAATTGGTCTATACAAACTGTTTTTGATACATGTCTTGCTTCCATATGAGTCATAGTCCTTTTATGAGAAAGTATTTAACTAAATTTAATTTTTATAGTTAGTATAGAATGCTTTAGCTTTTCTGGTTGTTTCTTTTTCTTTTGTAACATTAGGTTATTTGGAACTCAAAGAATTTGTCCATTTACCTGAGGCATACAATTTACGACTACAAAAAAGTTTGTAGAATTCCTTTTTCTTTATTAATGTGTATAGGAACTGTATTAATATTGACTCTTCTTTCCTAAAATTCATTGCTTATATTTTCTCTAATATATGTGGCTACAAGTTATTTATAATTTCTTGGTCTTGTTCTTTAGAAAGACCAAGAAAATAAATCAGATTTTGGTTTAATTCATTTCCTCAATTTTTTCCCGTTTTTCAGGCAACTATTTTTTTTTTCCCCTCAAATAATTACACTTAGTAGAAAATTTCAAAAATTGCCTGATGTCTTCTCTAAAAAGACATTGAAAAAATCAAGCATTTTACAAACTCAAGATTTGGCTCATGTACCTTTCTCTAAAACTATTTCAGATTTTTTTAGTTACTTCTTCTGTTACTTACTTTAAAGTTTAAAAGTATAGAACAAAATGATCATAGTAATATACATAACACTGGCAATATTCGATCTAACTGACAAAGGACATCAGGGTGGTTAATCAGACTTTTAGTGCTTATTTACAAATGAGCCAAACAGTAGATTTTTTGGGGATGTGGAACTGGATAACAAAGAACTTTTTTGTGTGCATATGTGTATAGAATTTTGTGATCAGCTCATTTTATTTTTACTGACAACAAGAATCCTCTTTGTAATATCAATTTTTCATAGAGAATTATGATGACATAATAGTAGGTGTTTCAATAGCAAAATTATAT